>NDGN011417482.1:0-14989 GCA_002564285.1 Tympanoctomys barrerae
TTCTTCTTCTTCTTCTTCTTCTTCTTCTTCTTCTTCTTCTTCTTCTTCTTCTTCTTCCATTTTTATTTTGCCTATGAATTGCTTGTGTACATCCTTTTCTGCAAAGTCTTTTCATTTACTTACAAGAGTTCTTTATATAGTATGAATACTAACCCTTTGCCTGCTATATTGTAACATTTTCTTTCAAGTGATTCTTTTGGTTTTTAACCTTGGCTTTTTAATTTTTCTTATGTTATACCTTGCTATAAATAAATTTTGAGTTTTTACTTAGTCAAGTCTCTCAGTTTGGCTTCTGGATTTGTTGTCACACTTAAAAAAAAATGTCTTCTGCACTCCAGGATTTAATTAAAATGTTTCCTTTTTTTCTATTTGTATGGTTTTCATTTTCATTTTTGTTTTTGTTTGTTTGTTTGTTTGTTTGTTTCTGTCTTTTTTGAGACAGGGCCTCACCATGCAGTTCAGGCTGGCTTTGAGCTCATTCTGTAGCCCAGGCTAGTCTCAAACTTGCAATGATTCTCCTGCCTTAACCTCCTAAGGGCTGGGATTACAGGTGTGCGCCACCATGCTCAGCCTTCATTTTTGCTTTAGATCTTTAGCCCATCAGGATTTTTTAAATGTACAACATGAAGTTAGCTGGGGTTATAGCTCATTGGCACAGCGCCTGTCTGGGCAAACTCAAGCTCCTGAGTTTGATTCCCAATACAAAAAAAAAAAAAAAGTCATGGTCTGAAGGTGCATTTATTTCCTGCAAACATGAAGCTATATGTTAATAAAGGATTTAACTTTATTTCAGTGAGGTAGACTTTTTTTTTTTTTTTTTTTTGGCAGTACCAGGGATTGAACTCAGGACCTTGAGCTTACCAGGCAAGTGCTTATTCTACTAAGCCATCTCCCCAGCCCCTAACTTTATTTCTTTCAAATAGGAAGTCCATTATCTCTACTGAATTTTTCATGGCTCCATCTACTAAACTTTCCATGCTTTCTTTGCTGCTTTCACTTTATTGTCATATGCCCAACTCTCATAGATACCCCAGTTCATTGTGTACTCTGTTATCTTCAATTAATTTTTTTGTTTGTTTCTACACCCGAATTGCACTGTTTTAATTATGAAAGCCTTGCTGGACATTTGGAGACTGACAGGTGAATTTCCCCTATTAGCCTTCTTTTTCAAAAAGATATATATCCCCTAAACTTTAGAATCAGCTTGTAGAGTTCTGGAGGGAAGGGAATTAGGTATTGAATTGAATTACATTCTGCTTATGAATTATTTTGAAGAGAATTGACATCTTTACCTATTATATTCAACTTTCTATTTCAGAAACATTATACACTTTTATGTTTATTCAAGTGTTACTGTCAGTAAATTTCCTTTTTTTAGTGTGGATTTTGTGTTTTTTCTGTTACTCTTGGTTATATTCTAATGTTGCAAGTGTAAGTTGGGTCTGTTGTCTCTGTTTCCTAATTGGTTGTTTTAGTTGTATAGAAATGGTTTTGAGCTGAGTGTGGTGGTTACATGCCTTTAATCCCAGACTCGGAGGCTGAAGCAGGAAAATTGCCATAAATTCAATGCCAGCCTGGATTATACACTGAGTTCAAGGCTATCCTGGGCTATATAGTGAGACTCTTATCTCAAAAACAAAAACAAAAACCCCAGTTTTGAATTTTACATACTTCATATATTTTCTGCTGCTGCTTCTCCATTAATTCTAAATTGTCCTTCAGTTTATTCTTTTAGATTTCCTAAATAAGTAATCACATCATTTGTAATTTTTTTTTTTCAGTCTTGGGATTGAATTTAGGTCCTTCCCACTAAGGTATATCTCCTTGTTTTTCAATTTTTAATTTTCATAAGGGTATCACTAAATGGTTAAATTGGCCAGGTTGGACTGGAATTTGCAATCCTCCTGTCTTGGTCTCCCCTCCAGAGTGCTGAGGCTGTACGTGTATACCACTCCACCCAGGTTCATTTGCAATTCTTTAAAGATTCTGTCTGTCTGTCTGTCTGTCTGTCTGTCTGTCTGTCTCTGTCTCTCTGTCCATCTCTGTCTCTGTCTCTGTCTCTCTCTTCCTCTCTGTTTGTCTCTATCTCTCTGTCTCTCTCTCTTTCTAGGTGGTGCCACTTTACAGTTCAGGCTAGCCTACTCACTATGTAGCTCTGGCTGGCCTCAGCCTCGAAGAGATCCTCCTGCCTCAGCCCCTTGAGTGCTGGGATTACCAGCACGCACAACCACACCCGCTGATTTGAATTTCTTCTACAAAAGAAGCCACACAATATTTAAGCTTGTGTGTCTGATTTAATTCACTTAACATGATAGTCTCCAGGAGCTTCCATTTTCCTACCAATGACTCAAGTTTATCTTTCCTTATGGCAGAGTGGTGCCCCATTGTGTATAAATCACATATTTTCTTCATCCATTCATCTGTTGGTGGACATACTGCCCTTGTTAGAACCTTCAGAATAACATCAGCTCACAGCAGTGATGGAGGTATATAATTTTAAGTTATCTCTTTCCTGGTTCCCTATGACCAGAACATCCATATAGCAATACCTGTGGCTCTAGAAACAACCATCAGCCTTGCTTAGATCAGATAGGAGCAATTAGTAAGTACTACTATACACAGATCTCGGCACCTGCCCTTTCACTGGGGGGTGCCATTGATTATTAGGCTTAAGAAAGATGGATTGGATCAGGTCCTAACCTTAAGGAGGAAAAATGTTTTAAACAGGGTCCCACTCTATGATTCAGGTTTGCATGAACTCATTATGTAGTCCAAGCTGGCATTGCACTGTGGCAATCCTCCTGCTTCAGCCTCCCAAGTGCTGGGTCTGCAGGTGTGAACCACTACACCCAGTTAAAAAAAAATTCTTAGACTCAAGTAAACATGTTACCATGTTCTCCTTTACCACCAGCACCACAAAAATTTTTGGTGAAGAGAGACTACACATTTATTGAGTATGTACTATATACGAGGGATGGTGCTAGAACTTTTAAATATATAAATTTATTTAATTTTTGCAATAACCCAATAGGCGCTATTCCACTGTTTTGTTTTTCATTTTTGTTTTTTATAAAACTGAGAATTGAACTCAGGCCCTTGCACTTGCCAGGCAAGCGCTTATTCTACTGAGCTATCTCCCCGGCCCCACTATTCCACTGTTAACACACCAGGAAACTGAGTGAGATGTGTGGATGATCATAACCATCTCTTGCAAATGGGTGCATTATTATTATCTACCTCAGTACGTTCTTTCTGTTGACCGCTGAACATTCTCTACTTAGACTAAGAAGTTGCCAAACTGTTCATTCTGCTCCACCCTTGTGCCAATGACCACCAACCCCACCCAGCATGGGTTGGCATTACCTCTGCCCTTGGAATGGGAGAGTAAGTTGGGAAGAGCTGAGCTACCCACACCAGCAGGCTTCACTAGGCGGCAGTTTTACCACCTGATCCCAGAGCCTTCAGCTATAAGTGGGCTTAGGGTCCAGGCAAGGGGAGAGGATGGGGGAGGGGAAAAGTGACTGGGGAAGAAAAGAGGCAAAGCTGGCGAAGCAGATGCAAAAGTAACCAGAAGAAGGAGGGAGGGACGAGACTGGGGCCACAGCAAGGAGGCCTGCCAGGGAGCGGGGACAGGTCCCAGGCCTAAGTCAAGAGGGACCAATGGTGGTCAAATCCTAAACTTCTTAGCCCAGCAAACGGAGCTGTGGAGTCACAACAGGCCTGCTGGCCCAGAGCAGAGCCATGCGCACAGACATGGTTATAAACATGCAGGTGGTATACAAGAGACACAGACCCAGGCTTTGTACTGGGACCCAGACCCCCAGACACTAGAAAAGACACAGACTCAGACACACTGCAACCCAGAGACAAGAGACAGTCCCAGGGAGAGCCACATGGAGACTCACATACCACCGACTTACAGAAGGTATTGTATAGGTCGGTTGTGGGTGCACACACTCTCACATAAGGTGTCAGAGAGACTGTGGATTGATGGGCAGAGGCTGGACCCTTTAGGCCATTCCCAGCACCTCTGTATGGTGCTTGGCTTTTGAGAGGTCATGGTGCTGCCACCCACATCATACCTCAGACCCATGGGCTCCCACCACATGCTGTTCCACAGAACCCCTCAGCAGCTCCATGAACATGTATGTAGCAGCCAGGCTCTCCTGACACACTCATGCATGCCCCAACAGGCCTCTGCCCCACCCATGGGGGCTGACATCCCCCATCTGGGGTGCAGGTAGGGACCAAGGGACAACCCCCTTCTCCACAAGCCATAGGCTGTACCCGCTGGCAAGAAGAGGAGGCCCGGGCTAGCTTGGGAGAAGGGCGGGGTTGGGGGGCTGGGGTGCGGCTGGGGCGGGCACAAGAGCCGGTACCTGTCAAACAAGAGCCAAGGAGCAAACTAGCTTCTTAGTCACCTTTCTCTTCTCCCCGTTTTTGGCAGCAGCCCCTCAGGGCAAGGGGAAGCTGATATCATAATTATTGGCTCACCCAGCAGCTGCCTCCCCTCACCTGATGTCAGCACAGACCCAGGAAGGCCCAGCTGACGGACTGACAGACAGACCGAGCTCCTGGCCCCTTAGATCTGGGCCCCCACGCCGACCTGCTTCACTGAGCAGGTAAGAGGAGACCCGGCCCAAGTCAGCCGTGGAGGCCAGCAGGCCGGGCCAGTGCTTGGGGAGGGGGCTCGCCTTTTTAATGGGCCTCAGGAGGGACAGGAGCATCTGGATGCTCCCCAGCTTCTTGTTGCAGCTCAAGGGAGACTCACAAGCAGGGTGAGTGCCTCAAGGCTGAGGGGGACCCCCCTCCTCCTTGCCCCTCCTCTCAGTGCTGTCCAGGTTGTCCAACTCCAAGCCTGCTTGCTGCGGCACGGATCTTCATTCTGGGCTGGGTGGTTGGCTTGTGCTGCCTCTGGGTGTTGGAGCAGGTGTGCTTGCCCACCTTGTGCTGGGTTAGCAAGATAAGTCAAAAGTGCCATAACTGGAAAACTAGAGCTGAAAGATGAGCAGGCAGATTCCCAGGCAAGGGTCTCTTCCAGAAACAGTGGAAAGGGGAGAGCCCAGCATGCATGGCTCAAGGAGTCTCTCGATCTCCCTGGGCAGCCTGGGCTAAGGTCTATGGTCTGAGGCCCTTGAGGGAGCCTGGGTTGCAGGAAGGAGCTGGTGCACCTGGTAGACAGGCAGACAGGTGGCAAACAGGTGCTGAGGAGCCGAGGCTGAACTTGAAATGCAGTCTCCTCAAGGTGTAAGGACCTTTCCTGTCCTGGAGACCTCTGAGGCAAAGAAACCTGGGAAGAAGCAAATCTGGGATGATTAGTGAGCTCTTAGAACTCTGAAGCCTAGAACTGGGGGGACTGGAGAGTGAAACCTCCAAAGGAAATGGCTTGAGCAGCAGGCAGCCCCCTCCAGATCCTACAGTCTTCCCTGCCCCCTCCCTGACCAGGTAAGGTTCTGGCATTCCCCATGGAGTCCCCCCAGGCCCTCCCTAAATGTCCCAAGAAGCATGCTGGCTTAAGAATAGACTATTAAGTGGGCGTGTTTGCCTCTCCTCTCTGCACCTACAGGTGTGGGGGGACAGATTTGGATGGATGTAATAGCAAATTACAGCTGGTCAGGGAGAAAGGACCTGGAGAAAAGGGATCCTTCTCTTGAGAATGAACCCCAACCAACCCCCCATCTCTGAGCCAGTCATTTCCCACCAGATGGGGCTTCTCATCCTAGTCTTCCTAATCCCTGCAGAAGGAAGTTTGGTGAGCTCCCTTATAGCCAGGAAATCCTTTCTGGAGTCTCTCTGAAGTCTCTAGTGCTGTAGGGTTCAGCTCTCATTGCCTTCTGATCCTTCCCTTCTCCCTACTGATGAACCCCATTCCTCTGAGCTGATCAGATAGTCGGATGGGGAGGGTGGCACCGCATATGAGTCCCATCCCCCCTGGGCTTTGCTTAGACCCTTCTACCAGCTTGGTCATTCCCAGACCTGCAGAACAGGCCAGGACGAAAGCAAGAGAGGGGCATCCCTGACTGATGGAGGGTAGGGCTGCATCTCCTGCCCAGCCCCTTTCTCTTCTGCCCCAGTGTGCGACCTCAGGTGGGCCAGGCAGGAACAGAGCTGGGCTGGGTCCTGGGCAGGGTTCTGCCCCAGGTTGGGATCTTCGGGGGCTAAGGTGCCAAGGGGAGAGGCACATGTCCTCCCAGATCTCCACCCGGCCCCGCCTGTGCAGCCTCTGCCGAGCTCAGCTCCCAGCTCCGGGGCCTGCCGAGGCACGCTACACCCCCAGGCCCTGCGCCTCACTCACCTCCAGAGCCAAGAACCTGTTCTCCCGGGAATGCTGGGGAGTTCTCAGAGGATTGTATTTCCCAGGGGCTCAGGGAACCCTAGAATGCTCTGGATCCATGGATTCTAGAAAAACAAGAGAAAAATGAGGGGGCTTGGCACCTCCTTCCTGCATCCTATCTTTGTCTCATCCATGTACTGACCCCATATTTCCTCCAACTAAGCTTTCATTATTCATCACTAGGAAAAAAAAAATGGCTTGCGAAACTTAAAGACAAGGAGAAACATCCATCCTTACCAGGCGGCTTCTGTCATATGTCATCCTTTGCCTCTGGAAAAGCCTTCCTTGACCCCCATGAAAAGGCCCAGCTGCCTTCTAACACCACTGCCCTTGGACTCTCCATCCTTCACAGCAGGAAGTCCTTCCTGATGTCTGACTATCCCCTCCCTCTGGGTTGAGTTGAGTCTGGTCTTTATGGATTAGCAGAACCCCCAGTACCTACCCGGGGTCCACACCCCTAGCCAGAAAATGTTCCTAAGTTATGTTGAAATGTCTTCAGAACCTGTGGGCAGAAAGGGAATAGAGGCCCTGCACCTGCTGCCCTCTGTCATTTTCTGTCCAGCACTCTATTGTAATGAGATTAGGGCCACCTCTACTCAGAACCTATCCCCCATCTCCACCCCACCCCCAGCAAGGGGACAGAAGGGACAAAAGTCTGCCATTTGTCTTGCTTACTAGCTTCTTCGGCAGGGGAAACTGAGATTTCAGGGAAACACTTCAGCATTTTAAATTGAATTTGCAGGGAACTCTGTCACTGCAGGAGGTGGTTTCCTGAGTACAGAGACAGCCATTGATCTGGGGTGCATGGGGTTGGGCTGGCAACATGCCCGGGAGCAGGGGAAGGGCAGGAGGGCCTGAGGGAACGTGTGCCCCAGAAGCACCAACCAAATGGTGACTGCATAAATTGGGTCTTTCCGATGCATGAATCCCCTCCCTGCCCCTTTTGCCATCTCCATGCCCACCTCTTACCTCCTGAGCCCTCCACCCATCCATCACTTTTCCCTTTCAAACCTTAGTCCTGTGCCAACTGTGTGTGTGTGTGTGTGTGTGTGTGTGTGTGTGTGTGATGTTGGGGGTCAAATGGAGGGCCTTATTTATAGCTAAGTGCTCTGCCACAGATCTACATCTGCAGCAATCCCATTTCCTTATGTGTTTGTTTGCTTTAAAGTCAGGTTTTCATTGTGTGGCCCAGTTCAGCCTCAAACTCCTCAGCTCAGGCAATCCTCTTGTGCCGTTACAGGAGACCTGCACTTATATGGTTTTCAACTCACCTCAGTCCCTCTCCTTTCCACCTCTTCGTCTTATCCCCAACTTTCCTTCCATCTCCTCAATCCCAGCCTCTTCTTCCTGCCTGCCTCACCCTCACCCTCATCTCCATTCTTCTTAGCCACATCTTCCCATCCGCACCATCCCCCCATCCGCGCCATCTCCACCTCCCCTTTATGCCACGGATCCCCTTGGAATCCAGCATCCTTCTTCAGCACTTCTGCCAGGAGTAGGGAGGCAAAGCCCAGGGCCATGCTCCTGGAACAAATCCCACAGATTGTGTGGGATCAGCCCCCAAGAAGCTTTCAGCTTCCTGATCCTGTTCGGGCCTTAAAGGCTGGATGCTGGCCAAACAGTAAAAATGAGTTCAGCTGGGGGTGTAGTTCAGCGATGGAACACATGCTCAGCATGCCCGAGACTCTGGATTTAATCCCAGTACCTGAGCCCCTCCCTCAAAAAAGAGCTCAGCTGCAACAAGATGAGTTGACGTTTGCCGTCCAGACAGACTTCTGTTTTGGGTGTGTAGCAAGGGAATGGGGAGACGGTGAAATATGCTCAGAGGGTTCCAAAAGGTGACGGTGGCAGCCCTTCTTAGAGGGCTGGGGTCATGCCTGAGCTGGCCAGGGATAGGTAGGCCATGGTCGGGGAAGGACAGAAGCTGTAGCAAGGCCTTCCAGGTGTTTAGGAATGGCTGCCACTGTCATGAGCATCCCCCATCTCTGCTCCACCTGTGGCTCTCGCTTAGTCAGCTCAGATTAATGGGGCCTGAGAGAGAATTAGCTGAATCGTGAGCTTTCAGGGAACTAGACCGAAAGCCTACCATGAGTCACCAAGAAAAAGAGTTTGTGCTCTCATAGGGACTCTGGAAGCTCCAGGGGGTGGGCATCCCTCAGGACCTTCCCCCGTGCAGTAGTGACCACACTGGGAGGCTGGATCCCAACCCTCTCCCTAATCCAATGGGAGGATTTATCATCAATGGGCTTCAAGCCCTATCCTCATATATTTTCTAGGGGCCTTCAGGGCACCTCAGCCTGAAACCACTATATAGTTTGTTATAGTTTCTAACAAACTATAGCCACACTGGACACCAACACACATGTATGCGCATGCACACACACAATACACACTTGAGCACATACACAGAGAATGGGGTGTTTCCTTGGAACCAGATTGCCCAGAGACAGTTGGAGGTCCCACCTATACTTGTAAATTCCACAGCCACGTCCCAGACTGCACCAGCCCATCTGTCTCAGAAGGCAAAGGATGTATACTATGAGAGAGAGGGAGAGAGAGAGAACCTAATTAGAAGACCCTGCAGTCCCTTCCTCACACAGAGCCCAAGTGATTACAGCAGCATTCACAGTAGGCAGTAGGTGATGTCCCTATCTTTCCCTGGATGAAGTTACTGGAGCCCATGAAGGGCCTCACAGACCATGTAGCCTTAGACCCTGGGTCACTGGGCCTTCCCATCGACCCAAAGTAGGAAAAGTTTGAGGAGAGAAATTCTTTGGAATGGCAATGCCAAGGCCAGGAGGATTGAGGGATGTCAGGAGAGAAAGATGGGGGTTAGAGCTAAGGACCTGGATGGTCCCAGAAAGGTACCCTGAGAGCCTGCCTCTTCTCAAAGGCATGACTTCCTGGAAGAAGGGACTTGAGAGTAAGGGACAATCCCTTCCCTAGGTGGGGGGTCTCAGTTTCCCTGTCTGTCAAACAGAGAGCCTCTCAATGTGCTTCTCCCTGCAAGGCTTGATAAGTCCAAGCAGATAACCACTTCCTGCCCCTCTGCACTGGACAGCGTCAGGGAGGAAGTTCATCAGTATGTATTTGTCTTGTACTAAATCTGTGTTATTAGCAGTGGTGGCAAATTAATACCCCTAATAATAGATGGATGATAATGAGCTGTCTTGATAATGATATGTACAGAGCACGAGAGGTGGCCCCCAGCCCTGGCAGTGATGGGATACTGGGCTATCTCTTGTCCCTGCTAAGGTGGGCAGGCAAGAAGGGTGCCCACCAGTTGTATACCAGCCTTCCTGATCATCCCCATAGAGAGCACCCCTGGGAAGGGCACACAATTGGAGCTGAAAAGCAATCACTCGGTATCATCCGTCTCCTGAAATCCCACAGGCCTGGGACCCCCAGGGAGGAGGCAGGGCCTTCTCTCACTCTGAGCACTTTGACTTTCTGGATCTTACTGGGTCCCCTGACATGGAGGTGAGGTATGTAGGACAAGGATGAGGATCACATTTTATAAAGGAGTAAATGAGGTTTATTGCTATAACTACCCATGCTGCTGGAAGATGCTGGAGACAACTCTCCTGGGGTCTTTGGTCAGAAGGACTTCTATGAGGGAAAGGGAGTTTGTAAGGAGTGTAGGAGTGCATTCTGAGCTTGTGAGGGCTCCTAGGGAGGAGCGGAGACAAGGCACCCTTAGCCCTATTGGTCTTCCTGATCAGATCCTCAGCCACTAATCATGGCTGTAGTCAATAGACTTGGTGCCCATGGAGGGGTGCACTAGACTGAGCTCTGATTTCCTTACAGAGGCAGAGCTTCTGGGCCTAGAGCTAAAAGGTGTTCAGAGGCCAACTTCTTTACCCAGCCCCTCATCCCACTCCTCCATCCTTTCCAGCCAGCATGGTGGGATGAAACTTGTAGGAAGGATGAAGATGGCCATTCATATTCTGTGGAAAAGCTTCCCAACCCTTCAGTCATTCCTACTTCATTTTCCAGTCTTTGGTACCTCTTACGGCTCACCAGACTAAGGATCTGAGGGAAATTTCTGCTTTGGGAATCAGTGTCAGATTATTGCTTTCTCTACAGTGTTCCTAGGAGGATTAAGCAGACAATAAAGATGTCTCCCCCTCCCAGCTCTCCGGGCAGGCCCAGATAGTTTTGTCTTCTAGTCTTTTGCCAGGACCATCCTCACCACCAGACCAGTCATGATGTCAAACTCCCTGGGAATGATGTAGGTGGGGTGAGGGGGCTCTCTCCAAGAGGCCTATCAAGGGGTCTCTGTTCTTGAAATTAAGAAAGTCCCTACCCCTGCTAACATTGGAGGCCCAGCTGTCCTTCCATCTGGGAGCAAGATCTGGTAGTGGCTCATAGCCTGCGTATGGACTCCAGAAGAGGCAGGAAGGCAGGAGGGAGGAAAAGGCAGATCATTCATGACACCCAAGAAGAGTAAAGATGTTAGGGGTTTGGGGATGGTTAGCTGAGCAGTCTCTGGAAAGGTGTACCTAAGGATTAGGGAGAGTTCAGTGGAGTGATCTCCCAGATTAGCTGGCCATAGCAAGGGGAAATGGTGAGCTTGAAGATACGTCTCAGGAAAGGATGGGTAGCTTCAAAGGAAAGCACTTCTTGTTTCCTTGAAATCTCTTCTTTACCATTGACAAAATAAACATCCACAAGTGGGTCAAAAACATTTATGCTTCAGTTCTACTGAGCATTCATCTATCCATCTGTCTGTCTGCCCATGTATCTGTCATCTAGCTTACCATCTATCCATTGCCCATCCAACTGTTCATCTATACATCTACCCACTCATCCATTATCCATCCATCCATTTGTCCATCCATCCATCCATCCATCCATCCCAAAAGGTCAGGGCTGCTTGGAAGGGACCGTGGTCCTATGGCATTTATGGGATATGTGACCTGCCTGTCTAGCCTGGGGAGACAGCCCCGCCCCAGCCCAGGGACAGGGGGCTGGTCCAGCTGTGTGGGAGTATTTATAGTCAATGAATGCTCTTGGGGAGCAACAGGCAGAATGACTCCCCGAAGCCAGGATGGCAGCCATGGCCAGGAGCCTACTGTGAGTTGTTGGAT
This sequence comes from Tympanoctomys barrerae, assembly GCA_002564285.1. Taxonomy (NCBI): domain Eukaryota; kingdom Metazoa; phylum Chordata; class Mammalia; order Rodentia; family Octodontidae; genus Tympanoctomys; species Tympanoctomys barrerae. Next base: position 11,425 of record NDGN011417482.1, read on the forward strand.
TTGGCTCCTTTGGGGCCAGGGATGGGTGGTGGCCACAGCTGGAGAAGGGTAGAGAGCTGGGAAGCTGCCCAGAAATGGCCAAGATGGTAGAAAGGGAAGTATGCTGGGCAAAGAAGAGTGGGAAAGCAAAAGGTTCTCAGAATCAGGCATCCACTGCAAAGTTGGGATCCCCTCTAAGAAGGGTGAGTCTATTGTCTTCAACAGCTTTGGAGGGTGCTTGAGCAAGCGGCAGGAAGGATGGGGCAAGTGGACTGAAATGTTAAGAATTAAGGTGCACTATCTGGAAGAACTTCCTAGGCAGTACAGGGCAGAGGACATGGCTCAAGTGCTTCTTCTGGAAGGGCACTCTGGGGGCTGTAGCGGAACCAGCCCACTTGCAGAGACTGAGAAGCCTGAGGTGGCTTTCAGCACCTGATTGGGGGATGGGAATGACCCAGCTGCAGGTGCCCGGCTCACATTGGAGGAAAGGAACGTTGGGGCTGTGGATGTTTGGCATGCCTCACTCTCCCTGCCAGTTCTACTGCTGCCATTCCACCCCTCGGTGCTCCTCAGAGCCCTTCGGACATTTCTCTAGGCCTAGACAGTTGACCCAGTTCCTGAAACCCAGGCAAGACTCAGAGCCAGAAGGGCCAGAATATTGCCCTCAGAACCCCCAACTTTGATGGGAGGAAAGGAGAGAGAAACTGCTGCTTCTTGGCAGCCCCAGACTCTTGAGTATCCAGGAGCCCAAGCTCAGGCACAACCCCCAGGCCCTTCCCTGCCACCCCCCACAAGGTAATTACCAGCTGCTCCAGGGGACCCCTCCCAGCAGCACTACGGGGTGGAGCCCCGGGTGGGGTTGCAGGGTGCCCTGGGCAGGGCCCCACCCCTCGTAAAACATGCTGCCACAGCCAGCAACAGAAACCATTAAGGCAGAACTGAGCCGGCTCCGCCTCACTCATAAAGGGCAGATAGGAGGCCGACAGGTAAGAGAGGGCACCGAGCAAGCATGGTGCCCCGTGACAGCCCTTGGTACCTTCTGCCTGTCTGGCCTCTGTGACTCAGTTGCCAACAGAGGATACCTAGACAGACCCTCCCAAGGAAATCTCCACCTTCCCTCAGAGGCTGAGGTGTTTCCAAGGTGGGGCTGTGTTGCTCAGTGGTTAGGGAGACTGGCTTTGAAGCCTAAGTCTGAATCCTGAAAATTTACTAGCTGGGTGGCTTGGACAAGTCAGGTTAACCTCTCTGAGCCTCAGTTTCCTAATCTATAAAAGAGGATGACAGTGTGGTACCTTCTTTGGGCATAGTAATTCACCCAGCTCTGCCTGGTCCCCTGGCTCCCCAAAGGCAGAATAAGAATGCACACCCGCAGACCAGCCTCAGTGCCTTCTGATGCATGCCTCCTTCCATGGCATCTGCTTGTAAGAGAATCAAAGTAGAGAAAGGAGATGTGACTTGTCCAAAGCCATACAACCAGTAGAGAGGGGTCCATGAATCACCCCCTTGGTGATTCCCAGTGGTCCCTTCTTCTTGAATCTTTTCTTTTTCAGTACCAGGGATCAAACCTAAGGCCTTCACACTGAGCTCGAGCTCCAGCTCCCCTCTCCCCGCTCTCTTTTTCTTTTCTTTTTATTTTGAGACAGAATCTCACTAAATTGCCCAAACTGGCTCAGACATGTTCAGTCCTCCTGCCTCAGCCTCCCACAGTGCTGGGATTACAGACATGCAGCTCCATGCCCAGCTCTGCCTTTGTCTTGGGAACTCAGGGAAAGGAAGAGGGGAGAGACGGAGGTGCAGATGCAGATGGCTAGAGGCAGTGCCAGCCTGGCTGTTTGCAAGAAGGACACAGTGTAGGGAGAGGGTTATACTGTCAGTCTGGCTGCCAGGTTTCTGGAGGAAACCTCACTCACATCAGCCCCACTCAGGTCAGAGGCCAGAGTGAATCTGTTTCTAGCCCCATCCCTACCTCCCCCTCCCCAAGGAGCATGGGAGGAGGAACACAGAGGACAGAGGTGGACAGGATGCCCGGAAGAGGGTCCTCAGCCAATGTTTCGCCAACTTTGCATCCATCAGGAGATGCAGTTTTCTTTTAGCTGTGAGGACCTGGTCGTGTCATTTCACAGGCCTCAGATTCTCCCCTGAAAAATAAAGGTACTGACTTTGCCTCCCTACCTGCAGTGTGCTGGGAGATGTTCACCAATCAATTCTTTTTAAAATTTTGACCTGACTGTACTGGACATGGACTTAGGAAGAGGTGGGCACGACTGCCCACTGCACTTGGGGATGGAAGGAAGAGGTAATGAGGTGGTGGTGCCAAAGTGCAGGGTGAGCTGAGGGGCCCCAAGGATGTGGAGCTGCGGTCATCCTACAGTCTAAGGGACCTGAGGACACTGAGAACCCCGAGAGCCCTGGTCCCACCTCGGCAGGGGCAGGCAGTGGGCCACACAGTGCCCTGGGCTGGCTCTGGAGGGGAGGAGAACACTGCACCTGTCCCAGTTGTGCACATATCCCTTTATGTTCCCTGCCACCAGAACAGGCAGGCTCAAAGCTCAGTGACAATCTGCAGATGCCACCAGGAACATCAGGGAGGCGTCCTGAGGGACCCAAAGCAACAGGGTCACCCCCCTCATTGCCAGGCATTTCCTGGGAGTTTCTATGGGTACTGTCTACTGTCCCTACTGCAGGGAAACAAGGGTCCAGCAGAGGAAAGCTCAGCCTCTGCCCTGGGGAACTGGGGGGTACATCAGGGGAACAGCAGTGGGAGGTTGGAAAGGGGCGTTCCCTCTGCACTTCCTTGCCCCACCCCCAGAGCTCATGCCTTAAATTAACTCTGTCCCACTGCTAATTATTAATAATAGCTATAATTTATTGAGCACATACTACATGTTAAGCTATTTACAAGCAATATTTTACCTAATCCTCCAGAGAGGTATGTATTATTAACCCTATTTCACAGATTAGAAAAACTGAGGCCCAGGGTAGGAAGTTAAACAACTTGTCCAACCAAATTCCCACAATGATTAGGATTCAGATGTGGTTCTGACTCCAGCCCATCCAGCTTCAGGAACTTTCTGCTGGCTGCTCCTCAGGGGGACTGGGGCCAGGCAGGCTCTCCCGCTCCAAAGAGTGATCCCTGCCTTGTGCTCAAGCATCCCCTTGTATACACCAATCAGCTCTTTGCCCAGTGCCTGAGGCTAGAGGACTTTTTCTTTACGTACCTGTACATGATGTATTTGGTTTCTTCCCCCCACTCCATTCCCCTCCCGTTACTTCCACACCTCTTCTTCTCCAGATTTATAAAGCTTTGTTTCCATTTTATCTTTCTTTTGTCATTTTTTTCTTTTCCTTTCCTTTCTTTTCCCCTCCTTCCTCCCAAGTTCCCCTTTCCTTTTGAATAATTTCTATTTCACAATTTCTGTTTTACATTTTGGTTCTTATGTACACTTTCAGTTTCTCACACTAGAAAGGCAGTGCAATATTTACACATGTGTATCTCCTTTATTTCACTCAAGAACATGGTCTCAGGGCAGGGGAGATGGCTCAGTAGAATAAGTGCTTGCCTGGCAAGTGCAAGGGCCTGAGTTCA
>NDGN011417484.1:0-17597 GCA_002564285.1 Tympanoctomys barrerae
GCCCCCTGGTGGGCTGAGCTGGCCACACACACACACACACACATACACACACACACACAAATACATAAATAAATAAAAATAAAATAAAATAAAATTGCCATGAAATTATTCCAAACACAGTTTTAAAAGAAACAGAAAATTACTCTTGAGCCCTTCTAGCACTCTAGTTCCTACACCAGAATCGCACACAGTCTAAGGGCCCGGGGACTCTAGAGGCAAGGAAGAACCTGGTCAACCCACAGAACCTCTGGATCAGTCCCTAATCAGCTCAAAGAACGCCCCCTCCCCTGGTTCAGACTGCCGGAGAAGCAGCCTTCAGTATAGCAGGAAGTCTAAGACTTTTCATAAGCATCGTTGAAATGAGGCAAATGGATGCAGTCCATGGCTGGTAAAAGCGGATCCTTCTGTAAACGCTTCAATGGATAAGTGCAGTGTAACAAAACAAATACCCTACAGTCTTATCAATATCCACATGCAATACTGTACACAAGATGTACAGTTTGCTTGGTGATTCATTCATTTATAGACTTTTCCTGCTCAACCCATGGGCAGCTGCCACCGAGGCACTCACTGCGACTGTCACTCTAGGACACTGCACTGCACTCCCTCTGCTTGTGCCAGGTGTGGTTGTAAGGGTGAGGCCAAGAAGAGACACAGGAAGAGCTTCAGGCATAAGTAGGAAATACGGAGCCACACTCTTGGGCTGGATATTTTTGGAGGCCCATCGGCTAACCAGCCTCATCAACCCTGAACCTGGCACTGCCTCCTGCCTGCTCAAGCAACCACCCAACCTGGCCAGGGGTGGAGTCCTACAAAGGAGGAAGAGGATAGTCCCACATGGTGAGTCCTCCAGGGCCAGCACAGGGCACCACAGGCCACATGTGCCACCTTAGTTAGTCCCAGTGGAAGGGCACTGGGGAACCAGTAGATCTTTGTAAGAGAAACGTCTGCATTAGCTGCACTGTGGGGCGTGACACCACTCAAACAGCTTGTCATTCCTCTCAGTGGTGGATCTCTCTGCCAGGGGTACTGCTTCCTGCAGTCTGTGGCTCATGAACCTGGTCACGGTGGGCACAGAGCATCTTGCCATCCTGAAGACTCAGAACCACAGTATCTGGGGAACTGCAGGCCTTGTGCCAGGGCCCATGAGAAGCCAGTGTGCACTGCACAGGCTCTACTGCCCAGGGCCATGCTGTCTCCAGGCAGCTAGTGGCCCCTCGAGGCCCAGCTTTCTCTATACACAGCCAAGGTTCTGGGCCAGGAGGCTCAGCACCTATCCTCTGTGGTCCTGTCCTGCCTGGCCAGAGGAAGGCCAGCCAAGACCTTTGGGCCTCCCACTGCAAGCCCACCCCAGGGCCTGTTTCTCCAATGTCCTCATGCTGACCAGAGCTGGACACTCCTCTGGACCTTCTTCCACAAGCGAGTGACCAAATAGATAGCAGTGGACCCCACAGAGCAAGGCAAGACAGACACCTGGGACTTAGTGGATGCCAGCTTGTGAGAGAGGGCCCCCAAGGCCACTGCTGTGCAGTGCTGGACATGGGTGGGAAGGGAGGATACACAGCTGCTGAGGATAGGGTCAAGAGAGGACCTAGAGGAGGTGGCTGGTGCCTGGTTGTGACCTGGTGGTACACTTGGGATGAAGTGCACAGGTCTAGATATACATGTGCTCACACATACACTCACACCCTTCTGCTCACATACATGCTCACACATGCTCACACTCATACACACCCCTTACACATGTGGCTGGTGCAGCCTTAGCCAGTTCCTTGAAGTTTGCAGGACATCCCTGGGGACTTGGAGTCAAAGGCCCAGGAACCTCTCTCATTCCTCACAACTGCAAGCAAGTCCACAGTCATCTCAAAACAAAGCTTGGTGAAGTAGCTGCTCATAGCCCTTGTGGGGAAACCACAAGCCCCACACAGGAAGGGCATGGCCGTGTTTACTCCCTCACCTGGCAGGGTGTAGCCCAGAGGTCGGAAGGCGAGGTCAGGAAAGCATGTGATCCCTCCCGCACACAACACCCCTCAGCTTCACGATCGACTGGAAACCTCGATGCAGGTGGGAGCTGGCAACATGACCACGAATCCCCAGCCATGACTCTGGCAAAGCTCCTGCTGCTGATGGGGCCCCAGGGAGGGGCTGTACTGTAGCCATAGACACAGGTACGAGTGGATGAGAGACAGTCCTCCTCTCGGACTGTGATGTGGCTTCACTCACACCACTCTGGTTTATTTAGTTATTTTACTTTTCTGTAGTAGTAGGGATTGGATGAATTCAACTCTACACTGAGCTGTGTCTTCAGGGTTCACAAGATGGTCCAGGCTGGCCTTGAACTTGTGACCCCTGGTTCAACCTCCCAACTAGCTAGGGCTATAGGCATGCACTGCTGTGCTTAATTTTTAAAAACTGATTTAAGGACCCACAACTAGCTCGTGACTCGGGGGTGTACTGGAGGGCCCAGCTCATAAAACCCAGTGATAAAAGCATCAGGAATTCTGCGAGCTGCTTGTTAAGAAGCCGCTACTTAGGCTCACGAGTACAGGAGCCTGCTCTGAGGCTCTGGTGTGCAGGATGCCGTGGGCATGTTGTGCACCCCGGCCATGTGTCTCTGCTGGCACCCCTGCCTCCCTCCAACCTTCCCAGCCATGTGGGCTGGTCAAAATGCCCTTGCAGGTCAGTTTCCTATCCAACCCCATCTATGAGGAATCTGGGGAGCAGTGAGCCTAGTCCCTGTTGGATGTCACCAAGGCTGGAGCTGGTCTTGCCCTTCATAAGACAGTCTTCCTGCCAGAAGCTCTAGCGGTCAGCCTAGCATGTTCAGATGACCCCTGCTTCCCTGGTCAGCTGCAGACCTCCGTGTCATGAGTCGTGCCTTGCCCCTGGCCAGAACATTTCCTCTTTTAATTTTAACTAATCACTCACACTTCTATCTGTTTTCTGAAGCTCCTATTGGCCAGATATTTCACTCCTCTGTGAATTATCCATAACTCTTACATGTCTTCTCTCCTTTCCATCTCTGTTTTTTGAGACAGGGCCTCACTGTGTAATTAAGACTGACTTGAACTCTCCATATAGCCCAAACTAGCCTCAAATTCAAGACGATCCTCCTGCATTAGCCTCCTGAGGGCTGAGTTTTCTGGTATGCACCATCATACCCAGCTCCATCGCTATTTTTTGAGATATGTGCTGAAAGATTCATTTGACCCTAAACTCCCCCTATTTTGTGGTATTTTAAGTTCAGCAAGCATATTTCAATCATCTGTCTTACTCTCTGCCTGTTCCTCACACCACCCTGTTCTTGCTTTGTAGATGCACAATTTAAAAATTTTTTTCTGAGGAAGGCTGGGGAGATATCTTAGTGATCTAAGAACCTGCCTGGCAAGTGCAAGGACTGGAGTTCGATCCCTGGTACTGCATGCCGCACTGGCACCGGAGCCCCAAGTACACTGTGCCAGTCACCAAAACCAGGCATGGTGGCACACGCCTGTAATCCCAGCACTAGGGAAGGCTGAGACAAGAGAATCATTACAAGTCCAAGCTTTGTGGTAAGACCCTGTACAAATAAATAAATAATTTTAAAATTTTTTTCTGAGAATAATTACTTGTAATTGAATTTTCTTTGGTCTTTCAGTTTCGCTGTCACCACCAACGTCTGCCACCATCACTGTAGGTCCTCATCATTCTCAGCATCACGTCCTTCTCTTGAAAGCCTGGGATATGTAACACAGAAGCTGCAAACCTTGGGATATCCCTCCACTCCACAAGGCCTTACAGTGTGTCCTGGTATGCTTAGACTGTGAAGACAAAGCTAAATCATGACACCCCTGAGTGTTGAGGGCAAGTGTGTCTGTGTAGTCACTTGTGAGAACATCAGCAGCCCACACCCTGGGCTCCAGCCACTTCATCCCTCCTGCAGGATCCACTGTGGCTTAGGCCATTTTCCTGCTTCTATTAGTCAGTGTTTTACTACTGAAAATGCAAGATATACAAATGTATAACAAATTACAAGATTAGCTTATGATGGTCAGCCACAGAGTGGGATGAAGAAGCATATGGAGGGTGTCTGTGCACTGGAGATGGCAGCTTTTAGTTCAAGGTCTGGAGCTCACTGCAGTGTCCTGTGTGAGAATCCATATCAGGAAGCCAATAGGTCTGCAATGGAAGGCTGAAGAGCCTATGCCAGAAGGCTGAAGGATCTGAAGCAGGTTGTTTTCCTGAATATGTAACTCAATTCTTCCCTAGGAAACAAGCTTCAAAAACTCATCAGTTACTACAAAGTAGTGAGCAGTTGGGAGGAGAGGAGGCAGTTGCAGAGGCAAAGGTCTCACTTAAGGTCAGTATGATGAGTGGTCTGCCTCCAACTCTGACACATCCGGGTCTCCACTCATGCTCCAGGGGCTTCCTGTCCTCACCAAGCACCAGCTATACTGCTATGAACACTCACAGAACATGCAGTCTAGGAAATTCAAGGCACTTCAGCATCCTCCATTGGGAAATGTGCTTCAACATCTTCCTGGTTTTTCCTGGTGTGTTAGAAGGGTTCTCAAGCAGAAATCTGAACTTTTCTGCAATAGAGGTGGGGATAGATAAATATGTATAACATGAGATGGGAAGAAGAGCAGTTTGCCTCTTCTGGGTATGGTTCTCCTCCTGGTTTGTCTATGCTTGCATGAGACAGCTCAAGACAGAAGAGTTTCTTGGAAGATTCTGAAGACTGGCATAATCTGAAGATTTCTTGTAGATCTCATTATGATGAGCAACTGAGTGTGTCATTTGACAATGATCACAGGTTTGTGGAGAGTGCTAGAGCACTCTGACCTGGAGTGGCTTTGGGTCCTATCCTCCACCTTTTCTCAAGTCCATTTGAAGTCACTATGCATGGGTAGGAGGTAGCTCGCAGCTCCCCAAGTTTGTGGATAGTTCAGGGGTCAGCTGCATCCAAATCCCAATTTCAGTTTCTAAAGAGATGATTTCATTGATTTAACTGACATAGACCAGAGCAGGGATGAGGGCCATAGGTAAGAATGGGCAGGCCCAGGGGCGAAAGCCTCGTGAAGTGAACAGATAGCCCAGGTGCCTTCAGCACTCACAAGAAGAGGAATGTCACAGCAGGGACCAGGGAGGACTTATGTTCCAGGATCTGGGGATGGACTGAGGTAGGGTGATGCCTTGTTCCCACCACACCTGGTGATAGGACTCCTTCCGCTGACTCCCTGAGAGGCTTTCCTTCCTGGATAATGAGGCTGAACTGGCCCTCTCCTAGTGATGATTTTCACTCCGATATAGAACCATGCCAGACATTTCCCACCGAGAAGGCCCACCCTCCTAGAAGTCCAAGACACTTCGTCATTAATCAAGTGTCTACTGCATTCTCACATTTGTTTCCCTGTCAATAGGAGGAGAGGATGTAGTAAGTATGTCAGCTGAATTTTGCTTTTTCTCAAAGGGAAGGATATGTTGCGCAAAATACTCATGAACTTGCTTCCTCATTTTTATGATGGTGAAAATGGTTTGTTTATTTATTTATATAATTGCATTCACACTATATTTGCAGCAAGGGATAATAGTGCTAACAGTTGGTACCCTATTTCTTCCTAGTTGCTAAGAAAATGCCAGGGCCTGGGGAATCTGCAGCTACAGCCCCCAGACTGAAACACACACCTCACGTTTGGCTTGTGACTTGCAGAGCCGAGACTCTGGGGACCACAGGAATGAGTAAGCACGAGCAGACTGGTAGGATCTCAGTGACCCCAGAGCCTCGTCCCAGGGTTCTGTGTGACCCGCCCTCCCTGAGCACTCTGCACAGCTCTTGCAGGCAATGCTGATGTTTGTCCTCCAGGATTGGCTGTTGCACTGAGACACCGCTGTTTCTGCCTGTGTCACCCCAGAAAGGAACCTTCCCTGCAGATGACAGACTTAAAGATCAGTAAGTAGAGATAAAAAAAAATAGCTGCTCTAAAAAAGCACAAAAGCTGTTGTCGTTCCGATCTGAAAGTGTTATATATTCCATAGCCTGATAAAAAAGGAAACTAGGGTGGAAGCCCTGGATGGGACAGGGTGCTTTTGCAAAAGCATGGAACCAGAATGCCTGACTAGTAAGGGCACACCCCCAGCTGGGGCTTTCATCTGAGCCAAGCATTGTGCGCTCCTGGCATGAATGCCCGGGGGTCATGATGTCCTGCTTCCCAGCAAAACTAGACTGAAAAGTCAAATCTGCCTTTCATTCACTCAGGCATGGCTTCCTTTCCCGAGCTTCCCCCAGGGTTCTTATGGGCCAGAAACTTACAGCTGAGTGCTCTCTGGGTCTGTGCTCTCCCTGCAGGTGCCACAGAACATTGGCAACATTAAAGCCAGAAATACAGACCTACAGAAGTAGCTGGGTCAGGGGTTTGATCACTGGGCCTGCTATGCTGGCCCCGCCCCCAGGGCACACTGAGACCATTGAGACTGGGGTCAGCTGCATTCAAACCCCAATTTCAGTTTCTAAAGAGATGATTCCATTGAGCACCTGTAATCCCAGCTCTTGGGAGGCTGTAAACAGGCAGATCACTACAAGTCCGGTCTAGTAGTGAGACCCTGAACACCTTGTAGACCCTTCCCTCAAGTTCAAAAAAAGAAAAAAATAAAAAAGTCGCTGGGTCATGTGACTAAGAGCTGTGGGAGCACAGAAGAGGATGGCCAGGTGCCAAGAGGCTGACAGGCTCTGTCTATCTTCTTATGTGAAACTCTTGTCTTGCCCAAGATTGCCCAAGCTCGATGGCTATCAGAGTGGTGTTCAGGATGAGGCCAGCTGTAATGGTGTGATCAAGGCCTACTTTGCACATCAAATAGATGTTTTAAAAAATAGCCCAACAAATATGATAAAATCCATTTAAAAAATTAAAGTCATATTCTTCCCACCTCTAACAAATTAATTTTCCAGGGATGTCTAGGCTCTGAGTCCTTCACACCTAAGAGAAAATGGTTTTGCACTTCCTTGTACAGTTATAGTCTTCCAATCTTAGGGGACCAGTCGCACTGCACCCGTCAGGTGGGATAGTGGGTGACCAGCCTCTGTAGGACTGCAGCTGTAGCTTCCACTAGCACAAAACAGTTGCCCAAAGTCACATGTGGCTGTACAGCTTTCGCTTCTCCCAGGTCAGCTCCTTAACATTCCCAGAGCAGGAGTGAGGACTCGGTGAATCTTTCCAGACAGTGTTCCCAAGAAAATATTTCATAACAAGGCATATCGAGGGTGGTGGCCCAAAATGTCATGTGAGAACAAACACACAAGCTCTCCAGACACCCAAGAAATAGACTCAGCAAACCCTAAAAGATCTCTTGTCACTTACGGCCACAGTGACAACCCTGTCCCATTCCTGACCTCAGAAGCACATTGCTTAATTTCTTAAAATTCTATTCTGAATGTTTTCTGTATAATTCCAGCCTTCTGAAATGTGTGGCAATGCAGTACCCAGCATATGGCTAAATTCTGAATATCTTGCAAATATTTTTTCTGTGCTTAAAATTTTAGAGAATGCTATAACTTGCAGAGATTTCATTTTGATCCTTGCCCCTCGTGACACAGTAGATACAGCTATCCTACCCTCCTCCAGTGACCTCTTCCCCAGAGTTCCTGTCTGTCTTCAGGTTGCTGAGATTCTAATCTGGCTTCCAGGTAACCTCACTCTGCAGACCCAGGACACCAGCCTTGCTAAGGCAACCAGGGAGGGAGACTTGCCTTTTCTCCGCTCCAGCTTAGCATCACCCTGACTTCGTGTTTGGCAGCTACTGGCTGCTGAGCCAGCGTGCGCTCCCCCTTCTCTGCCCTAGCCCTCGTCTACTGCAGCTACCTGGAACCTCCTTCTGAGTCTTCTGTCTTCTCCAACTGGACCTGACCCTCTTATCCAGCTCAGAGCCCTACCAGGGTTTTCTGTTCTGCAGCATACCAATAGAAACTATACAATATCAGACATTTAAATCTAATCCAAGATTTTTTTAAGTCTTCTGCTTAATATAAACCCCATGAAATATAATGTAGACCAGGGAGATTGGATCCTGGCACACAAGTACTTTTGCAGAAACCAACAATGATATCATTAACTGACTTCTCCAGATTTTCCACCTTTCCATTTTCATAAATAATCCCCCACAGTGTGTAAGACCATATATTTAGGACAGATTGCAAGGAGCTGCTGGTTAGCTGGCTTTTCTAGTCTGATCTTTTTGCAAACCAAACTTCCTTTATGCCTGGAAGGTGCATTAAAGGCCAGAGCACAGAAGTAATGGTGGGCTTTATGGCTGTCCAGGGCCAGGTCTGATTTTTCAGGCTCAACCTCCAGGCTGCACACAGCAGCAGCATTAGCTGGCTAGCAGGCTCTGCAAAGCAAATGTGGTCATGCCCTTGGTGAATGGCTCTTGGTACGTCCCTGAACTCACTGGATCAGTCTAGGCATATCCAGGTGGTGTACCCACACCAAGCTGGATGCCCACACAGTAGACAGACTTTATTTTCTGGTTTTTTCAACCTGGAATCACACTCAGGACTTTGTGCTTGCCAGACAGGCACTGAGTCTCTGGGCCCCCTCAGCAGAGAGACTATACATGTCTTACATTTTACACCCACTTTCTCCTCAGCTCACATATCATCCAAGTAAAGGCATCCAAGTAGAGCACAGCCCCCACTGCCCTTCAAATTGGCAACTATAGCGTACTGTCAGGGCCTTCTCTGTTAGCGTACTGTCAGAGACCCTGCCAGAAGAATGAAAGACAAGGCTTGCAGAGAGCCACCACATTGTCTGCACAAGCCTAGGGTACTGTGGAATCGCTCAGAACCATCAATACTGTTTTCCAGCATCCTTGCAAACAGACGCCTGCTGGGCACCTTCTGAATCTGGGTTGTGCTGGCTTCCCCACTGCTAGGTAAAACACCTGGTACAACTTCAAGGAGGAGAGCTTGCTGGCCAATATTTTTGGTCCACAGCTGCCAGGCTCCAGGAGCATCCTGGCAGAAGGACATGATGGAGCAGAGGTCCTTAGTCAATCATAACTATGAAGCAGAGCACAGGGGAAAATACCAGAGAGGAAAGGGACAGAGAACACATGCAGGACCCACGGCCACACCTCAGTCACACACACAGACTCACCAGAAGGGTATTTCACTGATCCCCTGGGTTTGATCCAGTCAAGTTGCTATAAGATTAATGGCCACAATCCACTACATCAGCTTTAAACCAGAACCATCTCAAAATATACTTAATCTTCAAACAAAGACACTAGCAAGTTCATAATTCTACCTCACATAATACAACTACCCTGAACACACCCTGAAAGTACTAATTGCCTCCCAAAAGTCTCAACATTTTTCAAAAGCCCAAGTCCAAGTCTTTTCTGGACTCAAAGTGAACTCTTAGCTGATAATATCTGTAAAAATAAAAGAACAATGTACATAATTCCAAGGTATATTCCCATTACGAAAGACAAATGGAAGATAGAAAAAAAAATCTGACCAAAACAAGACTGCAACCCAGTAGGGCAAAGATCTAGTTCTGTAGCTCTGTATATGGTCTCTGGGCCACATGGTAATAAGTTGTAGGCCTCAGAGGGTTTGGACAGGCCCAACCCCACAGCTTTGTTGGCTGTAGCAGCATCCAACAGCCCTCTTTAGGGCTGGTTCCGTTCACTGCCTGCAGCTTTCCTCAACAGATGTTCCACCCTCCTGGAACCTCCAACTTCCTCGGGTCTCCTTCACTTCTCCTTCACTTCCACAGCTACTTCACATACTGCCCACTTAGAGGATCATTGCCTGGTGTTATTGTTTGTGTCTAAGTGTCCCTCCAAATCCTCATGTACTTTTAGACAGGGCTTTTTTTGGAGGCAGCTGCATCTAGAGTTGTAATTGATTCATAGTGCAATGCTGGGAATAAGGGAGATGGGATTAAGGGTAAGTGATTGCTGGATCAGTCCACTGATTGGACTGACACCGCCCTAATCCCAACAGTCTGGATAAGATAAAAGGGGCCAAAAGAAGCTTGTTTCCCCTTCTGCTCCTGTTGTTTCTGCTGTCTTCTGCTACCACGACAGATTGCCCCTCTGCCATACCCCTCTGCCTGTCTTGGAACCAGCCAATTATAGACTGAAACTGCTAAAAATTGTGAGCTATGTAAATTTTTTCCTCTTTAACTTTTGGTGTTGGGTATTTTGTCTCAGCTACAAGAGAAAAGTAACTAAGACGCTTGGCACTCCTTCTCCTGGTAAAGTCTAACCAGAAGCTTTCCCGACCCCACATTTCCTATGTTCTACGCACTCGCTCCACCACCACCATGCAGATGATGCTGATCACAGCTACAGTGACCTCTGAGTGCCTCGATTGCTGAGCATGGTGAAACGAATCCCAGGGAACCAATTCCTAGGGTGTCCTTTTCAAACCCAGGCCCTGGGACCTTCTTCTCAAATGAAATGTTGACATTTTTATTTCACCTTGGAGCCTGTAGTGAGTGAAGCAGCTGATTTCTTAAATGTCTTCAAGGCATCTTTCTTCTTGCCCTTGTATGAAGTACCTGGTTTCTTTTAAATTATGCTAAGCTGCACCAACCACAACTATTTGATAAGTGGGCCAAAATCTAAGATTTTCAAATTTTTCTGTTTTGTTTTTATTCACAGTTCTCATCATAAACCTGGCTAAAGCAGCTAGCAGTTTACATGTTGGAGCCTTGATATTGCCTTGCCTTGGAATTTCCCCCACCAGATAGTTAGCCCACTATTCTTAATTTCAGTTTCCTGCAAAGTCTGAGTGCATGGGCAAAATGTAGACAAATTTTTTCCACAATGTAAATGGCCCCTAGTCTAACTGCCTATGAAGTCTTAGTCCCATATGAAAACTCCCGAGCTTGGCCGTAGTATCTGTATTTCTATCACAATGCTGGTCTTCTGAGCTCCTGTCAGAGCCCACAAAACTCTGCTTTATAGTGTTCTAGCCTTGTTTAGCCAAATCTTCTCAAACTCCCCCCATAAATCAATTCCAAAGGTTTTTTTTCCCCACAAGGTCAGGTGTAATTAGTACCTATCTCTGGTACCAGTTTTTAAAGCCAGCTTCCCAATTGCTGAACAAAATATATAACACCCACAACTTAAAGGAAAAGAAATTAGGCTCCAGTTCCAGGGGGCTTAGTCCATAGCCACTTGGTTCCAAGGCAGGAAGAGAAGGGTGCAGCAGAGCAAAGCTGCATAGTTCATAGCAGCAGGAACCAGAGCAAGGAAACACCACCAGAGTAAAGGCCTAGGAACCTTATAGTTCTCTTTTTATATTTTTGTACGTTTTGTATTTTAGGGAAGGGTCTACAGGGTGTTCAGAGTCTCACTACTAGATCATATTCGTAGTGATCCGCCTGTTTACAGCCTCCCAAGAGCTGGGATTACAGGCGCGCGTCACCATGTCCAGTCTCAATTGCCGTCACAGCGTACCCCAGGGGCAGGGGCAGCACAGCAGGCCCAGGGACCAAAACTCAGGCCCCTGTGTCTGCTTGCAGGTACTCTAATCACCTGAGCTATTTGGCTGGCCTGGAACCTTATAGTTCTGTTACCGGTTATATCTAAAATGTCCCTGAAAAGTCTCACATGTGTGGAAGGTGATTGAATCTTGAGGGTGCCATAGTCTTTAGCGGATGCATCCATTGGTGAGATCAGTAACTGAACATGCTGTTAGGAACGGGGCCTTGTTGGAGGTGGGTTCCTGGAGGGCATGACCTGGCAGAAAAGTGTGCTGCTCCTCTCTTCTCTCCATTTCCTGGCTGCCTGGGGTGAACATCTTTCTTGTGCCACGCCCTTCCTCCCTGGTGCTTCTGCTGTGCAGCCATCCAACCGTGGCCTGAAATCAGGAGACAAAATAGCCCTCTCCTCCTTTAAGTCATGGTGTGAGTGCTGGGTATTTTGTCAGTGTGGGCATGCTGACTAATATAGTACCAACAGGCACACCTCCCCGACCCACACAAACACTCAGAAGTATGCTTTACTAATCCTGAGGGCATTTTTAAAAATTGAATTCGTGTTTTCTTTTTGTTTTTGTGGGCACTGGGGATTGAACTCAGGCCCTTGCACTGCTAGGCAGGCACTTTCACCACTGAGCCAGGGAGATACCCACTGAGGGCATTTCTTAATTGAGTTGTCATTATCACAATAAGTACAGGGATTGTTCTATTTATTTTTGACAACTTACAGTAACTGGGTAAAATAAATTATTATTTTAATGGAATCTCCTTGAATATGACATGCAGATTTTATAGACTAGGGATTCTAAGTAAGCCTTATGCCTTCAGGTACTGGCTGTGAGGTCACAATTCTTGCATCCATATTTTGCTATAGAAGCACAGTTTTTGAAAAGCTAATTCTTGAGAACAATTCTGTACTAAAGTAAATCATTCAAAATCTGACAACCTCTTAACTTTCAGCCTGCAAAGTCTTTTGCCAAACTTGTAAACACCGTTAGTTCACGTGAAGTTCATTAGGCAGGGCAAGGAGCCTGGCTGCCTGCAGCTTATCAGGAAAGTGTTGTGGTTTAATCTCATTCACATCATATTATTTCTGCATCCGAGTTGATCTAAACTTGGCTGTTTGCTCAGACTGGCAACCACTGAGTCAAACTGATATGCAGACAGTTTCTTACAAAATGCCCCAATTTTGTCCACATGTGAAGGATAACAATGAGTTATGAGCAGTGAGTGACATCTATCCAGAGGTTCCGCAGGACAAAGCTTTATTCAAAGGATGATGTAGTGTCATGGAGCGTGGGATTCTGAGTGAGAGGCAGGTTCCCATTGTGTACCCACCACTCGTTGTGTTAGCTCCAGAATTGTGCCTATGGCCCCAGAGAATGCTACCACCCCTGTTATTCCTACTGATGAGCTCAGGAAAGCCTGTCCCAGCCAGATAACAGTAATCGAGAGGCGAAGGGCTCCGATGGGTAAAGCCGCTACAAGTGATTCTCAAGTCAACTGAAAAATATTCAGTGAAAACCTGCCACCTATGCTGAGAATAAAATACTTTTAATTTCCAAATTCTTACAAATGATTCAAAGATAAGATCCAAAGGAACAAGGAGGACCTACAAAAAGACAAAAATTAAGAAAGGAAAGAATGTCCTAGCAATTTGATTTGAAATGTCTCATTGCTATTTGTTTCTCATTAAATTATGAATAAATAAATAAATAAATAAATAAATAAATAAAGGAAAGAATGCCAGAGAGAGGGGAGGGAGGGGAACAGAGAGAGGCAAAGGGCAGTTGCCATGGAGAGCTGGGCCCAGTGACTTCCTGTGGCCCCTTCTTTCCTCTCCTGTAAGGGGGGGGGGACTTGAGCAGCTGTAATTACAACATCAGTGCAAACTTATTCAAGATCTCAAAAACTTGCACACTGGAGTGGAAGTAGAGTCTTTCTTTGTCTTTCCCTCGCTGTGATCCTAAGCTCCAAAGCTACCCACGCTGCTCCCCCTACCAACCCCAGGCACCATGGCAACAGGGTCACTTGACCCACAAACAGCCGCGCCTGGCTGCAGAGCCAGCTGCTCCTCTCTGAAGGGAGCAAGTTGTGGAGATGCACCGAGCCCCCCATCTGACTTCCCCTTGTACCCACCGGGACTGGACGAAGGCCTATCGGGACCACCGGGCAAAGGTAGGATAATACTCTGCCTGCTTATGATTAGAATAAAAACTAAAGGCAGACTGAGAAATGGGCCAGCCTGAACTACACTTCCTAACAGGCTTCACCATGTTGCAGGACCATCCACTCTGCAGCTTCGGCAGGTCTGTACAGTACTTAATTCTCACTACCCCCCCAAATCGTAAGAGCAATTTAAGACAGACCTAAGGGTGCTCTCCCTTACCAAAACTGCACATGCCAGCAAGCCTTAAAAGCCACTTTGTACCACCATGAGGATGTCTAAATCTGTCTCCTTGTAGCTCAGGATAGATGCCTGGCCTGCCACACGCCCTCTGCAGAGTCATAGGGTTGTTTGTTCACTCTATGTTCAATCTATGTCTGTGTGGATCGAGGTTGGAAACACTCCCAGGAAAGGGAGTTTGCAGTCACGTGTGATGGCATAGACCCATATTCTGTGCCTCTTGGAAAGCTGAGACAAGGAGGACGCGAGTTGGAGCCCCAGCCTCTCTAACCCCCACCCAGCACTGCTCCAGGCTTCCTAGACTCTCTGCAGGGCTGCCCTCACTATCAGAGGCCTTCCTCCAAGGGAGTAAGTGATCTCAGGGAATCACTGTCCGTATGGTTTCCTTTTGGCTGTCACACCCCTGTGGCAGACACACATACCCAGGATTTAGACATCTGCTTCACCGCTCTGTGAACAATGACCGTGCCCCACCTCTATGGCATGTCCTCCTTGTTGCTTTTCTGAGTGACCACCAGGACTACACCTCAAGGATGCTGTGCTGTTCTTTTACCCTACGGACTGGAAGGTTCCCCACATGGGCAGAGAGTCAGCACCACTTGGCATAAGTGAGTGACTGGAGAGAGGTCTTAGTGGCCATTTTGAGAAACTGAGTCTGGGGCAGTAGGCTTGAGTTCAGAGGTGGTTAGGGCACACAGGCTCGTGGCATGGATATACATGGCTCTGCAACCTGGCACAGCTTGCCAGCCAGAACCCCTGGAGCCTAGGACAGCTCAGCCCAGAGAAGCCACCGTTCAGCAAAGGTGCTTAAGAAAAGGACTACATATCTTCCTGGGAGGGACAGAAATAGAGACAGATGGATGAGCAGGGTAGAAACAGGAGGCCCCACAGGTCACAGTATGAGGTATGGACCCAGGAGACCAAGAAGCTAGAGAGGAGGGAGTTGTGGGTGAAGAGGTGGTAGCTGAGGCCCAAGGCAGGGAGTGCCCGGCAAGAGCAGAGCCTGGAGTCCTGTAGGGCTCTGCTGAAGGAGCAGAGTTTTAGGACCTTGGGAAGGCAGGATCCAGTGGGGCTGTCACCAGGGTGCAGAGCACAGCACAGGCAGGCAGAACAGGACAGGCCCAGACCCCAAGGCCTCACTGAACAAGGAACAGCATGGGCAGGTGGAGAAGTGTGAGGTTGAGCACAGGTTGGATCCACTAAAACTGAGGCTGCTCCACCTCACGTTTAACCAACAGGGTGAAAACCAGAGGGTGTGCCCGGTCTAGGGTAGCTTTGCATCCAGCTGGGCTGGGAATCCCTGAGAACATAGGGACTTGCGTGTGACAAGGAGGACACTGGGACTCTTGTGGAGCCTGCAAATCTCCCTCTAGGCCACAAAGCTCACAACAATCAATGCCTCAGCCACAGAACTTCTCTTCCCACCTTACCACCCTGTGTAGTAGGCAGGCTGGCACTGCCACATGGATTCGCCCTGTCTTGCCATTCTGCTGTCTCTCTCAGAAATGCCTGCTTCTTTTTCATGCCACCTGGCCTCCCACCTGATAGCTTTTCTGGCAGACTGGTAACTTAATGATGTAATAGTGAAAATTCACCTCAGTCCATTCCTGCCACTATAACAAGGTACCTCAGACTGAGTAATTTACAAAAAATAAAGATCCATTGATCACAGTTCTGGAGTCAGCAAAGCCCAGGATCAGGAGTTCCGGGCCTGACAATGGCTGTTTCCATGAAGGTGCCTGTTGCTGTGTTTGTCCTCACAGGTTGAAGGGGAGGGAAGCCAGGAAGCTTCTTTTGTAAGAGCTGTGACTCCCTTCATGGAGAAGGGGACACAGGACTTTCTCACTGTCCAAAAGTCTTAGCTTCATAAGACCACCACAGGGAGATTGAGTTTCCTCATGAATTACAAAAGGACTTTCAGGACAGCCAAACCCTAATAACCTCCCTAAGTCAAGAGAACAAAGACTAGGAGGAAAAGCCCCACTGGATCATTGTATCCAAGTGCTGGGAGGTAACTACAAAAGGTGTAACAGGTCGCAGAGGAGGAAGCTGAAAGAAAGGATAAATTAAAATTTTCCCGAGACTGCCACCAGACCCTAAAACACAGATCCAAGAAGCTCAAAATTATCAAAAAGGCAAATGTCCAAAAACTACACATAGGTACAGCATTTTCAAACCACAGAAAAATCAAAGATAAAGAACAATCCTAAAAGAAGCCAGGGGAAAAAATCCTGATCCATAAAAGGACACAGATTAAAATTAATCACGGTTTCTCAGAAACCATGCAAGCAAAGATGTACTTAAAATGTTGAGGGGAGTGGGAAAAACAATTAGAATTCTATACCCTGAAAAAATTATCATTTAAAAATGAAGAACAAAACTTCTTCAGAAAAACTGAAGGAATTGTATAGCAGCAGGCCTGCTTAACAAAAAGCATTAAAAGTTCTCCAGAAAAAAAGAGGATGATACGGGTCAGAAGCTTGGTCTACATGAAAAAAGGAGCAAGCTTTAGAGAAGAAACCAAATCAATTCCTTCAAGGCACAACCTGCCAAAATTTACACAAGAACAATTAAATTATCTGAATATGCCTATATCTAATAAAAAAATTCATCAATAATTAACCTTCTAAAACAGGAAGCTATGGGCCCAGAGGGGCTGATTGGTAAATTCTGCCAAAATTTTTTTAAAATTTATTTATTTACTTATTGTTTGTATTTTAGGGAAGGGTCTACAGGGTGTTCAGGGTCTCACTACTAGATTGGACTCATAGTGATCCACCTGTTTACAGCCTCCCAAGAGTTGGGATTACAGGCGTGCCACCATACCCAGTCTCAATTGCCGTTTCAGCGGCCAGCACGGCAGGCCTCGGGATCAAACCCCTGGCCCCTGCACCTGCTTGAAGGTGCTTTAATCTGCTGAGCTATTTGGCTGGCTTCTGCCAAATTTTATAGACGAAATTATGCTAGTTCTCTATAATTTCTTTCAAAGTGTAGGAGCAGAGGGAATACTTCCTAACTTATTCTTTGAGGTTAGCAATACCTTGTAACCAAACCCATTATAAGACAATTACAGGCCAATATATCTCAGGAACATAGATGTAAAAATTTTCAACAAAACATTAGAAAGTTTCAATCAATACTGCATTAAAATAAACACTTCAGCCACGTGGGATATATCCAGGTATGCAAGCCTGAGTTTTCATTCATAAACCTACATAATGCATCATAACAAGCTAAAAAAAGATGGGGAGAAAAATACATGATCACATCAGATAATACGAGAGTCATGTCAGATGTAGGGAGAGTATTTAACAAAATCTAATACCTAGTCCAAAAAATTTCAGTATACTT
Organism: Tympanoctomys barrerae; assembly: GCA_002564285.1. Taxonomy (NCBI): domain Eukaryota; kingdom Metazoa; phylum Chordata; class Mammalia; order Rodentia; family Octodontidae; genus Tympanoctomys; species Tympanoctomys barrerae. The sequence continues at coordinate 17,230 of NDGN011417484.1, forward strand.
AGAATAGAGGGGAACTTCCTCAATTTGAGTAAGACAAAAGATTTGCAGTTAACATCATACTCAATAGCAAGAAGCCAACATCTTTACCCTGGGATCAGAAACACAGCAAGGATGGCCTCTCTCACGAGTCCACTTAAACATTCTGCTGGAAGTTCTATGCAGTCACTCAAGAGAAGGAAAAGGCACATTCATTGGGAAGAAGGAAATAAAATTGTCTTGGTTTGCCAATTACTTGGTTGCCTATATTTTTTGCTATAATTTTATTGATAAACAAATAGCAATGAGACAGTTTCGAATCAAATCAGTAGGACAATTTCAATAATTAACACACTGCATACATTCTTCTTAGTGGTTAACTGCTGTACAAG
>NDGN011417486.1:0-48037 GCA_002564285.1 Tympanoctomys barrerae
TGGATGGATGGATGGATGGATGGATGGATGGATGATGGGTTCAGAGGGAGGAAAGGATGAATGGAGGGAAGAAGGGAGTGAGGAGAGTGGTACAGGGAAATGGAAGGAAGGCCGTGTGCACAGATAGTGGGAGGGACATGCTACAGTCACCGTGAAGGTGATTACCATTTACTGTTAAATACACTTTGCAGCAAGAGGAAGGGAAAGTGCTGCAGCGGGATCTGGCTTGCCATCGTCCTAATTTCTAGATGCTGTTTCTCGCTCAGCTGTGTAGTCAGATGTTCAGATTCTGCCCACGTACTGGAACCTGAGCCCCTTCTCTCTGCCACCCTCAACATAACACATGTGCCTCACCCCAAGCTCCTCATGAGATAAGCCCTATGCTTGGCCGCCTGTGCACTTCTACTGGCTGGCCCCTGGCAGCGTGCGGTTTCCAGGAAGTGCCCTGCACCGCAGTATAGGCCATGGGGACCCGTGCCTGTCACCTTCCTGCAAATTCTTGCTTAATGGCTTCAAATAACATTTTTCTTCCATGATTATTCTGAATAATATGGAATAGTGGTTTCCACAACTGAATCAAAACCATTTGCTTTTGCAATTGACAAATTGCAGCAGATGAATGCCACCCCTCGCCATGTGAACGATCCGAGCCTAAAAGGATTTGATCAACTGTGTTCTGCTCACAGCTGATTTGGAATTTGTTTGACTTGCCTTGCACCCTGTGGTGAGATCCACCTGTCCTGATGCCCCAAGTGACCTTTTCTCTTAACCTTTTGCAAAAGCCACGCGGGTCTTGCGTCTGTCACAATCCCAGCAAAAATGAGTGAAGAGCAGCTGCGGGGAGCCCCGGGCCTCGCCTGCGAAGCGGCCCCTCCTCCTTGACAGGCGCAGGTGGCGCCTGGCGATGCGTGGGAACGTGCAGGTGGGCGGAGGCTGCCCTAGCGGGAAGCTCCTCCGGACCCGGCCGCGCTACCTCCTCCTTCTCACCCCAAACTCCACAGAGCTCTTGTCCGCTACGATGAGCGCCAGGGTAGCAAGCACAGAGCGGGCGGCCGTTAATTAAATCACTGACGTGTCAATTCGTTGTCCAGTTCTGCGCTGAGCGACTAGTTGGCAGACGCAGAAAGGATCAGAAAAGCCAGTCCACAGCTTGAGCCGGGAACAGGGTCCAGTTAGGAGATGAACCCGGAGCTCCTGAGCTGTCAATCAAATATCCTACGCCACATATTGGTGGTGGTTACCATAGGAATTATAATTTATAGGTTCCAATAAAAGCGCTTAGCAGCAGAACTGCACTGAATAACCACTTTCATTCAGAAGGCATTTCAGCAGCCTGCAGGCCCTTGTTTGCTCATCCATCAGCCAGCCTCAGGCCTGTCAACTCAACAATCAATTAGCTAACTGAAGGTGCTGTCATTGGGCAGCTACTGAATCTATGATGCTCTTAGGAGAATCTAGTCCATTTTGGTGGGAGCAGAGTTTCTAAAGTCCGGATAATATAACATCAGATCACATAATATTCATTACCAATGACCTTGCAGTGCTTGGAGATATCGTATGCGACCCCTGAGGCTGCCACCATATTTACATGTGCTGGACGCCAACTGGTGGTCCACTTGCTACACCCAGCGGCACTGAGCTAGTGTAGCACTGCGTGTGGGAGGCCACCTGAGGGTCACTACCAGCAGCAGAAGAGGCAGAACCGGAGAAGATATTGGGAGGGAAGCTATTGGGGAGCTGCTGGAAGCTGCAGGTTCCCCTGGGCTGATCTGCTGGGGGACCTTGTCGTGCTGGCTTTCCTCGTGAACTCAGCTATTTTCATTAGAAGGGCTGCTCAGGACCTTGCTGCTGCTGAGAACGGCTGCGGTTCATTGTAGGGGAGCACTGGTCCATGTTTTGAGCATCATTTTGTGGCTCTAGAGGGGAAGATGGTGCACTGCTCAGCCTCCTGGAGAAGCCTGTCATAGTGGCTTTCCTGGTGGAAACACCAGAGGAGCTGGGGACCTCACTTGCTGAGGACGGCTGTGGTACCTTCGGGGGAGGTCTGGTGCTTGCCTTGAGCTTTGCTTCCTGGCTCTGGTTCAGATCCCCTGGCCTGCTGGCGCAAATCCTTCGTCCCACTGGCACAGATTTTCCAGCTCCACCCTGACCTTTGGGCCCTTGAAGCGGGCCTGCATGAGACGTTGTCGTGGGCTCTAGGCCTCCAGCTGGACTTGTGGGAGGCACTGTTATAGGCTCTAGGTTTTCACCTGGACTCAGGCAGGATATTAGGACCCAAGCCCTGAGCTGCATTCTTTGGTATTTATGTGTAGACAGATTTCCTGCACTCTTTATATATGATTCTTTGGGTGATTTATTATAAAATAATCTTATAAAATATGTGTCTTGTATTGTGTTCTTCCCTTGCAAAATCCCAAGCTATAACACCACACAAGCACAGTGGATTTAAGCAATAGTTTCTGGTCTGCGGCACTTTCCCAGTACTGTCTATGGCTGGGGCGTGGGGGTTCCAAGTTCCTAGTTCTGTCATTCGTCCATGCAGCATAGTAGACAGCTGTGGTGGTGTGACAGCTCACCGATTGCATCAGCTGGAGGAAGAAACCCAACTAAGTTGGATCAGCACGGTTGTGGGTGTGGCTGAGGGGACTCACTGGAGACAAAAAGCTCCGCCCAGGGAGGCTTGCTGCCGAATAACACAAAAGGGAAAGGACAGACAAGCTCTTGGTGCTCTTCCACATCTGACCTGGGGGCAGCATCATAACCCAATCTTATAAATTGGTGCATATTTGTATATCTTGCATTAGATCTGTTTCTCTAGTAATCCCTGCTTGACACAGGCAGGCTATGATGTGCCTAGCACAGTGACTCATTCATGAGAACATGCAGAGATGGTCCCTGCCCTAAAAGAGGCTTTCAGCTGGTCAAGGAGCAGTGTCCTCCCAGTGCTGGCCCTCCAAACAGGCCTCTCTAGAATGAGAGGTAGACCAGATGGACCTGGCCTGGTTGTGGAGGAATGGGGACACAGTGGCACCTTGCTGGAGGATGAGGACCCTTTCTGAGAACTGTGTTGCCAGGTGACTTCATCATTCTCGACAGGCAGGGCCATCATCACAGAGGTGGGTCCCTGTTGACTGGCACATCATTATGCAGTGCATGACTGTGTCACAGAGAGTGACCTGGAGGAGGGACACTGGGCTAGGGGGGACAAAGGCCTGGGAAGGGAGCATCATCCATCAGCGTGGTGGAGGAGGTCAGTGCGGCTGGAGGTCAGGACAAGTGAGGCCAGGCTGGGACGTACACAGGCCTCCGATGTGGCCTGAGATGGGGAGGGGACTTGGGCACATTAGCCCCCTGGCAGTCTCTGTGGAGTGGAGTATTCTGCAGACTCTCACTGCTGAGATGGGACGCCCTTGTAGCTGCCGGGTAGAAGTGCGGTAACCAAGAAGACAAGAGCTGATGCACAGAACAGAGGGCAGCGAAAGAAGCAGGGCAACACGTCTCTGTGGAGCTGAAGGCTCAGGCTGTGCACAGACCGCAGAGCCAAGCTGGCCCTGCCCAGGCCACAGCGAGACACGGGCTCAGCCCCACCGACCCCAGAACAGGACACGCTGCATGACCAGTTGAGCCAGGCTTCAGCTATGCTGCTCCTTCAGGCCTAGGGGTGAAGCCCATGGTGGCCACGGGGTCAGAGCCCAGGACGACGCGACAGCGCCGCTCTGAGCTGAGGTTTCCGGACCACAGTCTGAGAGTGGGGTGCGGGCCACATGCTCCCAAGAGCGCAGCACACGCTCTGCGTCTGCAGACCCCGGCCGGCCTGCACAGCCTGGGCAGAGGTGGAAGAGCCCTGCAGGGCGGGCGGGAGGACCCTCAAGGAGGAAGCCTGCGGGCGGGCGATCACAGTGCAGACCCCAAAAGCTCTGTGAGCCGAGCCCCGCTCCAGGGGAAGACGGGCTCCATGCCCCCCGCCCCGGGCTGCCCACGGCCCCCCTTATAGCCCTCTTGCTTTCCTAGATGAGAAGCAGCCCAACCCCGGGGGCAACCCTGCGGTTCTGGCAGGAATCTCTGGCGTCCAGCTCTTCCTGAGCATTACAGCGGCGCCTCCTACCTGCAGGCAGAAGCGGGCTCGTGTGCTGCACCGAGAGCGCCGCCCTTCCTGTCAGCGCTCTGGAGTCAAATCAGCAGCGTCTGCAGGGGCTGAAGGTGTCCCGGTTGGAGGCTGATTCCACCTGACCTGGGCCAGCAAAGCCGCCCCCGGGCACCCCACAGGCCTGGTGCTTCGGGACCCTCATGCTGTGGGAAGCAGAGCACAGCCCAAGCTCGAAGAAGCAACTGTGCGTGCGCCCTCGCGCCCAGGCCAGCCTCCGGGCGCCGCGAGCCATCACCTTGGACGCGCCGTTCCAGAGTTTCACATCCCTCTGACCAGGCTCAAGGCAGACGTTCTCAGGGCACTCGCGGTGGCATGTGAGGCACTGCGGGGCTCGTCTTTAATTTCTTTCTTTTTGTTAATATGCCTATGATGCACAATGAATGCGTGGGTGGTGGCTGGCTGGCAGCACCGTACAAGGCACGACCTAACTCTTCATATGTGTCCTTTGCCCTCCCAAGCTGATTCCAACTAAGGAACAAGCAGAGAGGGGGGACAGCACGGCTTGTGACTCCTGAAATATGTGGTCTGAATTCTGTAGAAGGCACCGCCTGGGACAGAAAACCGTGGCACCGCTCCCTAGTAACTCTGCGAACCTCAGGGCGAAGGGCCCTCGTGTGCTGCAGTCTTCGCCAAGTGCATACTTTTCAAGTGGAACAATGGTGACAAGCTGGAGCATGCGCTTTGCCGCTGGCGTAAGTCAGCGCCTCCTCCCCAGCCCCAGCTGCCCCACGCAGGGGGCGCCTGAGGGTGGCTCCTGGAAATTAAACTTTGCTGAGCAGGTAAAATACAGTTACATTTCAAGTAGTTGTTACAAAAAGAAAATAAAATATTTCAAGTTTGGTTATATTCAGTACATGTTGCAATAATATCTTGGATATATGGGGTTATAAGGCCTATATTACTATAATTGGCTTTATTGCTTTCTTTTCTCTTTTTCTAATACTGTATAGGAAATTTTAAAACTTTGTATGCGGGTTGCATTGTATCTCTAATGGCTTGTACTGGCCTGTACGGCTCGCCAGTTAATGATGAGTACCCAGGTGCCGCTGGCCTACTGCCCATCACTGGAGAATCTGGGTCTCTCCAGACCCTGCCTGATGTAAACCCGGTGGAGCTGACTCCAGCAACCATGTGCAGCAAGCTTGGTGGCCCAGGCAGGGGCTGTCCACACTTCCAAGTCTCCCCCCACAAAGCCACCTGCCCAGAGCTGCCCACAACGACCAAGAAAACACTTCCTCCAGACCCTTCCCAGGTGAAGCCTAGCACATGCAGCCCCTTCCTACAGCTGGCAGGGGCGGGGGACAGAAAGGCCAGGGCCTCCAGTAGCGTGGGCCACAGGGCAGGCACAGCCCGGCCACACCTGGAAAGGCCTCTGCTTCCAGAACGGCAGCTGCCACCTCCTTCTACTCATGGCTCGTCCTGTGGCCATCTGTGGCTGAAGAGATGTGGGCCAAACATGCTGTGGCCATGTATTTGTCACAGGGCTGCAGGCCTGAGGTTCCAGCGTGACCTAGACTCTGCCATTGGGCCAGCTTTCTGGAAATGCTTTTCTATTACTAAAAGCCCACATAATTAAGCCTTGTTGGTCCAGAAGCATGAAAGACTAAAAATGATATACCAGGTCTGACACTGCAAGGAACAAAGGGTTTTCTCAAAACGAGCAGCCCTGCTTCCCAGGAAGGGGACCATAGTGTCACTCCATCTGCTAATTTATTAAGGAAAAATCTTCTTTATTTCTGAAGAACATTTTGGGATTTTCTCTGCAAGTCATTTTTGGGAATTAAGAAATTCTACACACTTGCACGTGTTGTTACAAACGCATCTATGCCTACAGTCAGACCTATGTCTAAGCTGTTCCTTATTGTTCGACATATACCAGTCGTGCCCGACACCCTGGACACTATGAATATTGTAGCCTTTACCCCATGAAAAGAACTTCTGTGTGGATAAAAATGGTGCTGAGCTTGGTTATTTTCATAAGTATTAAAATAATATCAGCTACTCGCTCAAGCAGTATAAATATTTAAAAGAAATTTCAGCCTGACCAATGAATGCTGGCTTGCAAAATAACCACAAAACACTCAGAAAAAGACCTGAGCCCCATCAGAGAGAGGAGCTGCCCGACCGCTGCCCGGGCCTGCAGCCCTCGGCCTCGACAGTCCCGGGTTGGCACGGAGCAGGCCGCTCATGCTGTCCCAGTAAAGGAAGACCTTGCTTTCCAAAGAATCCACAGGATCCTGCAGGCTGGAGCCGCACACCCCCCTGCTGGATCTTCTGGTTTATGAGTCATTCCTAACAACATGGAAGGAAAACAGCTGGGATGCAGACAGAAACCCTGGCGGCTGTGCTGACTGGGCCGCCGGCTTCTACTGTAGCGAGTGACCGCCGGGACTCGACGTAGAGATGAGCGTGTGGAAGGCGGGGTGACTGAGTGATCAGGAGGGCGTGCTGGCCCTGAGGCACAACTGCGGGATTGAACATCTTAAAATGAGGAAGACGTGTGTATAAATGAGGCTACATACCAAGTGTACATACGATGTTTGTGATACGATGCTCGTGTTCTGCTAGACCTCTTCTGCACGTTTCCTCCCAGTACAGGGCTTCTCTTTTCTTTTTACTGGCGTTTCAGTCAGCTGCAATTTTAAATTGTGATGATGCCCACTTTATCACTTCCTTATTTTTAAATTCTCTTGTTTTATTTTAGCAGCTCCTCCTTGTGTCGCTAGGCTGCCCCAAGACTCCAGGCGCCTGGGATCCTGCAGCCCCTCTGCAGGGCAGCTGGGACCCTGCAGTGCGCACCTCCCCCGCCTTCTGTCATTTCTTGAAACAGTGTATTTTGTGCTTTAGCAGTGGCAAGAGCAGAGATCCCTGCCCAGCCGGTCCTGCAGGCTTGCAGCTCAGGAGCCAACACAAGAGACAGCCCATGAAGAGTGTCATGTTTCTTTGGGTAGTAGCCTACAGCACGAGGACATCTTCAGACCCAAGGCCCGAGGACACAAAGCGCCTGTTCTGGTTCTTCTTGACCTTTCGATGCAGCAGTCCCTCCTTCTGGGGATGAAGCGGGATCTCTTCTAGCATGAGGGTGGAGTCCTATGACCTACCCTCAAGCCAGGTTGGCTGGAGAGTTTCACTATGGCCAACTCCCACACAGCAAGGCAACGGAGATTTAGAGGACAGCTCTAGGCTTTATGGCTGGCTTTGAGGAAGGGGTTCTGGCTGCCAGGACCCACCTTGGGGAAGAGGAACACTAGCTTCTCTGGCTGGTGTTGGAGAGGATGAGGGGTGAGCGTCAGGACGGGAGAAGGCCAGACGCATGCGCTGCTCGAGCCTTCCCTGGGGCACCACTTTGGCTTTCCTTTGGTGCAGGGACTGGACACAGGGCCGTGGGGGTGATCAGTGTACGCTGCACTCCTGAGCTACAGCCCTGGCCTCTGGGCTATCATTTTCTGAGTCCAGCCATGTCTGTCTTTGCCGAGGTTGTGCAGATATTCCACATTTACCTTGAGACTTTAGAGTGTCTCCTTATGTTATGCTCCTCATTCATCTTAAGTCACTGCTCTATATGCATCTCTGAGTTCTGGCCCTGTGTGGGGGCAGCTCCTTGCATTACCCAAGTCACCCTCCCAGCTCTGCCACACACCAAGGGGCACATGCCCTCAGTTCTGTTTCCACAGTCTTGATCTGGGTCTGCTGACACCGTGTGTATACTGCCTCTTGTTGTGGGAATATGACTTTAGTTCACAATCTGCCATTGCAAATTGTATACAGATGTTAAACGCTGCCTAAACCATTTTGGTTTAGTTAGCCTCACCCTGATCTGTTAGTTTTCTCCTCCTTCCACTTCGTCCCCAAGGATGAATTCATTGTGCATCTCTCTTACCTGGGAAGAGCTCAAACGGTCTACAGTTTAGCTACATTTCTTTGTGACCTTACCTCCTGGTCCTGCTCAAAAACAACGGCGATCACCACATCCTTGGTGTCATAGCTAAGCTGTGCGCTTCCTCTTTGTGACCGTGAGGGCAGTGCTTTCTGCGACCTCTTTCGCACCAAAACTGAAGCTCGTGTAGTCCCCGTATCCGAGAGGCACAGCTCCACATGGGACAGCCTGCTCTAGGTGGTGCAGAGGGAGGCAAGCAGAGGCTGTTGGCAGTGCGCTCTGAGGACCGAATTGCTTTCCCTAAATCCCAAAGAACACACCTTTGTCTCCCAGAAGCACAATGCTAGACACAGCTTCCTCGACACAAAAATAGACTGAGGGCAATTTCTCCATCCAGTGTTGGACCAGAACCTAATGCCTGGCAAGTGCAGTGAAGGCAGATCCATACTTCCTCACCAGGGAGCTTGATTATCTTTTGCAGGAAGCAGATCAGAAGCCCACTCAACTATAACATTCCCCTTCAGGCTGTGTCCTTTCCCAAGAGCCGGAGCAGACACATCTGCTTCCGCTGAATTCAGGAGAGGGCTCCAGATGCCAGGAAAAGAAGAGAGGAGCCCTACCCCTCGCATGGCCCTGGGAACTGAGAGCAACATTATACATATTTCCGAACTTTTATGTGAAGAAAACTGAGGTAGTTTTCCTGAAACTAGTACTGAAACGGTACTCTTGTACCCAGAATTGAACTCACAGTCTTCCACTTGCTGGGCAGATCCACACTTCCTCACTTAGCTGTGCCACGGAGCTGAATCCCCAGCACCTGATTCTCTTCTTAAAGCACCAGTCCTGTTCCTTAGAGCCCCGCAGTCCTGTCCCTGTTAGGTGCAACACTGTCTGCAGTACCTTGAAGCCTGTTTTCTGGCTTTGTCTGCTGGTTTTTGAGGCACAGGATTGAATCAAGGCCCTCCATGCAGAGCTGCACCCACGGCTCCTCTCCTGTCTTTATTTTGATGCTGGGTCTCCCTAGGTGGCCAAGTCGCCCAGCCTGGCTGGGGACCGGTTTGTTCTCATCCTGACCTGCTTAGAGATGGAACGAAGAACACAGACGGCCATGCAGCTCGCCTGGGCCCGCCCCACTCGGTCCTCAGGAGACACTGTCAGAATCTGGTCGCCAGGAGGAACTTTACTCATTTTGAAAATAAGAGTAACAACAGTAAAGAAGCAGGAAAAGGCATTGAGGGAGAGGAAGGAAGACCAGACTGTGCACAGCAGAGAGAGCTTGACATAGAGGAGAAGTTCTGAAAAATGGGTGCAGGACACGCAGGGCACTGCAGAAGGTTGCCTTGATGAGGCACACACTCAACTGTGACAGCGTTTGGGGTTGGCAGGGCCAAGCGTGGGACCCCAGGGCCGTCCCCTGGGAGAGCTGTGTCGCTGTAGTCGCCCTCTCTGCCTGGGCTTCTCAGACAGCTTCCATCAGTGACAACCAGGAAATATTCAGAGAAAAAAATGAAAATAGCAGCTCAACAACAAAAAGAGTTCAAATAAGAAAGTATGAGAGACAACAGCTCCTGTAGCACTTTCACTGTACTAGATGGGATAAGTCATTAGGGATGATTTATAGCGCGTGGGCAGATCCGTATAGGTGACAAAGTGTGCCAAGTCCTGGAAAGCACCTGATCTGCCACAGATTTCAGAGGAGCAGAGGCGTCCCTGTGGCTATGAAGGACAGCTGCACGTGACTCCCTCCTCAGTAAGCAGAACCCCACGAGGTCCCAGACCTCTGTGCCCTGTACTCTCCTGAGATAAGAATGCATTGCATTACAAATGGCGATTACCAGCTGAACATGCAAGCCCTTTAATGACTCTGTTTTCTTCCCTAGAAGTGGAAACTAAGCTAGAGTTGGGGAGCTTAGAAAGGGCTTGAGGAGCTGCTCCTGGTTTAACCTGGAGGAAGCCCTGTGCCGGGAATGAGGGTGGCCTTCCCAAGCCGGGCAAAGCCTCAGCAGACACCGTCAGGGAGCTCGGTCCATACGGAGTAGAATCTGCCCTTCAATGAGGTAGAAATTGAGCTTTTCAAGTGCCCTCGGAGTCCTGTTTCAACCAAACACAGAGGGAGAAAGTTCTAAGTGCCATGAAAAGAAGAGGAAGAATCCTTGTGCTCCTGGGTCCCGGGCCCAGGAGAAAAGCCCTGTGCATCTTTCTCTGGCCTTGTCATACCAGGACTTCGGATCTACATAACTAAAAAAAAATGTGTACTGTTTAGAGCCTTGAAATTTGGGATCACTTTTTACACAGCGATAGGAAATTGATACAACTTCTCAAGCCACAGAGGTGAGTACACAAACACACAGATGTGTTGGTCGGGAGGACAGGAGGGCTGAGCCCTCCGAAGGGAGCTGGAATGCAGACACGGTGCAGAGGAGCGGGAGACCCCAATGGGGATCTGGGGAGCGGTGTCCTCAGGTGGGCGGCCAGGTGCTTTCTAAAGCCTAGGAGTCCACGGCGATCACACGAATCCACGTCTGTGGAGGCCCTGCCTGCCGGGGAGGCCACAGCGCAGAAGGCCACAGCGCAGAAGGCCACGCTCACTGCTCACCCAATTCTAATGAGTTCTCTTGTTGACCTGCGGTGTTCAGTTTAATTCATAGCCCAGCCCAAAAAGTGTCAGGAAAGTCTGTGACTTGTGTACACACGTACACACACACATGTGCGCACACATATCAGACGTGCACACATGTGCACATACACGTGCACACACTGCCTTGTTGTGGAGGCAAAAGTCACAAAGGTGAAAGCTCTGAAGTTCTGCAAGCAGTGAGGAGATAGAAGCCGCTGTCTCACCCGAGTGCTGCTCTCACCTCGGTCACCATCACACCATTGTCACCAGCGCAGAGCAGATTTCACAAGTGAGGAGGACACCTGACACTTCAGGTCCCAGCAGGCAGATCATGACGGTCACCCTCCTATTTGAGAATGTCTCGAGTCACCCAAGGGAAAGGATGACCTCTCCCGACTGGCATGGTGCCGCTGCTGAGCACTCATCAGGGATAAGTGTTACGAACGTAAAGACAGTCACACACGCTCCTGCAGACTCCTGTCAACTTCACAAGAGGCACAACTGCCGCTCTGAGATTTCTTCTAAGTGAGTAGGAGCCAACTTTCCCACTCCTAAGAGGGTGTGCGGCCAGCCACCCACGCAAGTCTAAGGCCAGATGCCAAGGAGTTACTGGAGAGCGCAGCCAGGCTTTCTGCGTGAAGCACGTCCTCCTGGTGGCAGTGTGTGCGGCCAGCCAGCAGAGAGGCGCCGGCCCTCGGACACTCCGGTCCTCCCACCCGTCCCCAGGAAACGCTTGCGCCAGAGTGTAGACACGCACTGTCTCCCTCGGGCCCTTCTGTGCAGCCATCCCGATGCCAGGGCTACTGCCCATCTTGCCAGGGAGGAGCTCGCTGGCTACACCTACAGTGGGGTGGCTGTCCCGGCCTGCACACTCCAACCTGTGCATCCTTTTTCTCCAGATGGGGCATCAGGGGAGGTCAACTCAGAATCAAAGCAGGGCCCAGACTCAGAGCCACCTCACCTCAGGCATGTCGCACCTGGCTGCCACCTCCACCTCCCAGCAACTGGACCCTCCCTGGCCCGCTGCCCCAGCGGCACCCTCCCTCTTGCCCCTCCTCTGACTATGCCTTATTTATGAAGCAGGTTCATTAATAACAAGTCCCCAGGAGTGGGGAAGATATCAGGGGCCGTTACGCTGCCACCCACCAATAGGAGTCTGTACACTTGCTCCCCACAGTGTCCCGGGTCACAGCAGCGCCCTCCCCTCAGTCCTGGAGACAGACTGTGCACACGAGTGTCAATCTGTATGAAGCAGACTTGTTACAGGAGGCAGCAAGGGACAAAAGAAGACAGGGCTCCCTTGTGAGCCAGCCTCCCAAGGCTCTGACCATTGCCAAAGTCTGCCCTGGCTGCGGGATGGCGCCAGGACTGCCCATGCCAACGCATCTGGCTAAGGCAGCTGTGAAGTCGCCCAGCTGTGTTGCATGCTTCAGGGAAGCATGACCGCTGGGCAAAGCTTGGAAGGACACCCTGCTGCCGGAGAGAGAGGCATGCAACTGGGGCTGTCCGGGCAGTTCCGCCCTCCCTTGGGATGTTGCATATTCTGCAGTTATTAGTTCAGTCCACTATCAAATCTCAATGCTCAGGACAGTCGGAGGTGTGGAGGCCTTGCACCTGGCCAGGAAGCTGTCCTGTGCCCTGTGCTCATCTCCAGATAGAGTGTTCCACCCTTGCAGCTACATGGTGGAGCTCTTGCTGTTGCTGTTTTGGAGGTCTGATCTTAATTATGCTTTACTCTGAGACATTGTGGCTTCTGACTGGACTCAGACTGACAAGCAGAGGCCCCCGGAGGGCAGCCTACCTTTCCCGGCAGTCTGTTCCTGCTGCTTTCCTTCTGCCCCTGTCTTCACTCTCTCCACTCACACCTCAGCACCTCCTGCCCGCACTTCCTCGCTCTTCGCTCAAAGCAGAGCACCGGCATCTTGTGCTGCAGGAGAACAGCAGGTGGCCAGGCCTTAAATCTTGGACATTTTGGTCCTGGGCTTCTTAACCTTCTCTTGCTAAGGGCTTCTGAGCCTATGCTAGCCAGCAGCATCATTTTTCTCAGGTGGGAAAGTCTATAGATGCTACCAGCTGTTGGGTACAGACAAACGGGCAGCAGGTTCCTGGCAGCCCAGCGGGAATAGCTCTCCCTAGCCTTCTTTTGTTTTGTTTTTTGCAATAGGCAAGTTGAAGTGACTCACACTTGTGTCCACCGTGTCAACTCCGAACAGGTCCCTGCTTCGCTCCTCAGACACCTGCTTCACACGCAAGTTTTGTTCATTGTTCCCGTCACCGGTTCAGACCGCCCCACCCTCTCACTCTTCACCCAGGCCACCAGCAGCAACTTCTGCAGCCACGTGGTCCTTACAGGAGGAGGATGGAAGGAAGGAGGGCAGGACCCAAAGAACCACCTCGGATACAGCGTGGAATGGAAGAAGTTTGCCTTCCTCACCCACAGGGTTCCCTGTTTGCTGCCAGTGAGTGCCCGGGAAGGAGACGTCGATCTTCACCTCCAGGTTCCCGGTCCCCAAAGAGCCCTAGGAGGAAGGCTGAATTCATTTGAAGCACCTGTCCTCCCTGAAACTCTGTCAGACCACAGACAGAGTCGTCCTGCCGGTCCTGTTTGCAGCTCGCTCCTTCAGACTGCCTCTTCAGGAGTGGGGGCGCACTCCTGAAACACCAGCACAGGAGGCGCAGGAGGTAAGGTCTCTGTGAGTTCTGGCCAGCCTGGGCTGCAGAGCCCCGGGGAGGCCATTCTCGCCTGTGGGTGCCGCAGTCCTCGGGGCCTGGCAAATCTGCCCCGCTCCAGCTTCCCCAATGTCAGCGACCCTGAAAACAGGTGAGCTGCACACGCGCGCAGCGCTGCTGAGTGGGCTCGGTCGCACTCACTCTCTGCCTGAAAACTCGGAGCCAACGTGCCGCTTGTTCTCCACCTCTTAAGTTTAGTCTCAGCTGAGTATACAAAGCCCCCTGCTCTCAGAGATTATGGGCCGAAGAGGGAAACACGCATCACAGGCTCCCATGTAGGTTAACTGAAGACACCCTCAAAGCCACAAGGGGTCGGGCGGCAGAGTCATCTTCCACTGGGTACTCGGAAGGCGGCGCTTGGGTCCTTCGAGCCTCCCGCCCTCGAGCCGCTTTGTTTGGGGTTGCTTGCGGTGTTCAGTACTGGGCGCTGCTGCGCTCTGTGAGCGAGAACCTGCCGGCCCTTGTTTGTTTCTGCGATCGTCGCTTTCTGCCGGGTCAGGGCTGCTTCAGCTCATCCTCCTCCGGGACTGGGCTCCACTGGACTCAGGCGTCTCACCGACTGGAACCTCCGCCCTCGGCATCCCTGAAATCAGTTCTCTGCAGGCACTCCAGGCTGCGTTTTCCTCCTGGCTCTGGACATCCTTTTTAAAAATGTGTACCTTAAGGCCCGCCAGATAGCTCAGCTGACTAAAGCGCCTGCTTAGCCAGGCTCAAGGAGCAGGGTGCAATCCCCCGCGTGCAGAGCGGGTCCTGCCCCGCGGGCGCACCGAGACTGCAATTGAGACTGTGGCGGCACACGCCTGTAATCCCAGCACTTGGGAGGCTGAAAACAGGAGGATCACTATGAGTCCGATCTGTGTAGTGACACCCTGTACTAAAATTTTTAAAAAGTGTACTTATTGTATGAATTACAGACCATTTTTTAAAAATTCCTGCTTGTGCACCCTTCAGCGGTGCATACACTGAAAATTCCTTCCTGACAGGAGCAGCCCTGTTGCGCTTCTAGGAACGTTCGTAGCCGGTTTTCGTGCTGCTGTCCTTAGCACTGCTGGGCGGGAGATTGCTCTACCTCAGCCAGGGGCTCACGATGGGACCACGAGTAAGGTGCGGCAGACGGGGCTGGCCAGCGGAACCGGGGCTGAAGCCACCGATGCCAACCAGATGCCAACGCAGAGTGCTGGCTATGAGGACAGGAGGGAAGCCAGCGGCGTGCGGAGCAAGGGAAGAGCCCCAGGCGGCTGTCTCTGAAGGGGAAGCTGCCCTCTCAGGACCTCTGTCCTGCTAACTAGAAACTGGGCTCACTGCGGGCGCGTGGAAAGGGCTGCCGGTCCCAGAATCCCACACGGTAGTTTCTCTGACCGGAGGATGAAGGGGCTGAAGTGGGACGGGAGGAACAAGACGCTCCGGGTTTCATCGAAAGTTTCACATTGCTTTTCCTGAAACTGCTGTTTATGACACAGATTTTCATTATATAGCATTTTGTTTTACAAAGATTTGATGTTATTTTATCCTCCACTTAAAGATAATTAAAAACTTTTCACAGTGTAACCAGAAAGATAGAGCAACTAAGGGGGGGTCGCTTGCATTTTTAGCTTTTTAATGGGAAACAGCGAGGAAGTGAGGAAGCGGCGCACTGTTGATTCTCCCAACTCAGCAATGTCCGATTAAATATCACAGAGCTAAAAATAAATCCCCACTTTGAGGATGCCCGATACTGTGGAATTAGTGAGAAAACACTGCCGGGCCTGGGGAGGCGGAGTCTCCTGTGAAAGCAAAAGCTCTTGCTAGCGATCTCAGAAGGAATTTCCTCACCCTTGCTGATCCAGGAAAGTGGAAAACAAGCCTGTGAACTGTCTGTGTCCTTAGCCAGCCCAGGAATTTCCTAGGCAGAGACTTAACAATGTAAGAGAAGTTGGGTGGGGGATGTTGCTAGTGGTGGTCTTTCTGTTTTGTCTTGTCTTCGTCCTTTGGCTTTAACTGTTTTTGTGGTACTGGGAATAGAACCCAGAGCTGGTTGCTGCCAGGCAAGCTCTGTCACTGAGCTACATCTTTAGCCCTCTTACATCTTAGCTTGATATACGGTCTTGGTAAGTCACTATCGGCTTGGACCTAGAGGTCCCTGCCTTAGTTACCTTGTTCTCATTGCTGAGACAAAATACTCAGCACCCTAAGTTAAAGGAGGAAAGGATTGCTTAGCTCACAGTTTGTAGAGATTTCAGTTCATAATCAGCTGGCTCCAAGGCAGGGTGGCTTGGCAGAAGGGCATCGCACTGGACAGACAGTGGCTGGCAGGCAGAAGGCAGCAAAGCATGCAGGCAGAGGGTGAGTGCAGTCCTTCCTACCCCTTATGTGCCATCCAGATACTCAGCGGGTGGCACTTTTGCCCTGGTCCTAGCACCCTTGAGCCCAGCACTGCACCATGAACCAATCCCAGGGTATCACGATCGAGAGGCTGCCACCTCTGAAGTAGCCCCGCCCTTGACCATGAGGCTTTGCGGGGACACCTAGACACAGCTGGAATACCCCACAAAGCTTCGTGCCGTCACAGGTGGGGGTTCTCGGAGGGGCTGGATGCAGACCGTGTCGTGCTGGGATCAAGGACTTGATGCCGGGGTTGACTCACGCTTCGATGCTGGGCTTGAGGCTGCCTCCCTCTGACTGGGAGCACTTCCTGCCCTGGGGGTGGGCCCTTGGGTCCCATGTAGGGGACGGAAAGAGGGCTGTCATTTACTGCTTGTCACTTGCTGCTTGCTGCTCTCTGCTTTCCACCTGCCTTGAAATGTCTGCAGCAGTTTGTAACCAAAAGTACAGAGATGTCTCAGAAGTGATGCCAGCAAGAAAGAGCTTTAGGTTCTGGGAGCTCCTGAAGATATCTCACAACATGGAAAACGAGGGCTAAAACACAGGAACTGACCCAAGCGCAAAGGCGCATTCACCTCATACTGCAAGTTATGCAAGGAGAAGAAGGCGAGGGGCGCAGATCACTCCTGGACAGCCTTGCTGGATATTACTTTGTTTAGTGATGCAGAACTAAAACACTAATTCTCCAAGTTTTTTATATTTCATATTACGCTAAATAAACATTAGCTTTGCTGCTTTTTATTTCCCCATGCACGCATGGCGTACCGAGAGACTTAATATTTCCACAATACTTTCTAAAGGTCCCAGGGCAGCCCCTCTGGTTACTGAGCTCACTCCGCAGGGACGTTTTTCATAACCCTGAGGACAGCAGGGGTGAGGACAGCCTGCGCTGTGCCACAGTAACACAGCTGTGTTCTGCCACCATTTCGATAAATATCCTTCATAGGGGGCTTGGTCCCAGGCCCAGGCACTAGCAGGGGTGGTGAGAGGAGCTCGGGGCCCGGTGGGGAAAGCCCACTGAAAGCCAGGATAGGGAGGCACGGGCTCCTTCCTCTGCCTCTGCCTCCACCTCCCAGCCCTCCGGGTTAGCATCTGCCTCCACCAGCCCTTGCCTTCTTGTTCAGGCCCTGGGCTAAGGCGGGAGCCCCATCACAGCTCTCCTCCTCTTGACTTGGTTCTTCCTGGTCGCAGAGGCCTGCTATACATGCATTAGCGTGCACCGCTTGGCCGTAGGTGGAAAACGAGCGACTCAGTGCGAGCACCCTGCTTTGCCCTTGTCTGAGTCCCCGGGTACAGGACTCAGACTCACAGTCGGCAGCTTGTCCCACAGCACTAGCCTGGGCCCAGGCCCCAACGGAGACACGGGCCTCCTCCAGTGTCCAAGGACCTGCCCCTCCGACAAAGCTTCCTCCACGTCTGCGTTAGTTAGGTCAGCGGAGTAATGCAGAAGACCACATTACCGCCAGGCACCGGGAACAGGGCTCTTACAATAAAGCTAAGCTGGATGTGATGGTGCAGCTTGTGATCCCAGCACTCGGGAGGCTGAGACAAGAGGATCGATGCAACTTCAAGCCCAGCCTGGGCTATAAAACAAGTTCAAGGCCAGCCTGAGCTGCGTAGTGAGACCCTGGCTCAAAAGACAAAAAATAAAAATAAACACAGAAATGAGACAGAACTCCCGTGGGCACCCAGGGCCTGCACGAGGAGGGGGGTCTTCCGAGCAGACAGGAAGTGACGCATTCTGCACAGTGACGCATTATGCATGCGCCACTGTGCAGAAATCTCATAACCAGCACTGCAATGGAGCGGACCCAGCGCAGCGGCGGTCCTGCGCTCACTCTGCACCCTGCAAACTGTCCTGCTGCGACCTCACCTGAGTCTGCAGGCTGCTTTTCTTCCAGGTGCCGCCGGCTCCCTGCTGTGGCTGCACAGAGCTTTCTCTGGCGGCACCTGCACCCGTCTCTGCATTTCTGTGTCCACATTCAAAGAGGAAGGATTGAGCAGGCTTGCTCATTCTGTTGTGAAGAGCCTTCCACCGCCAGATGCTCTAGACAGACAGCGATCGGGAAGGAGGAGCTGGAGCGTGGGGCAGAGAGCCCGGCCGGCGGCCGGCGGCTGCACACCTTGGGCCTCACACACGAAGGTCGCAGCACCTCAGCGGGACCCACGCGTCCTGCAGAACAGTGATGTCCGTGCAGTAGCAGCTGGGTAAACACCTTCCTGCAAAGGCTAAATGAAGACTGGAAAACGTATTTGGACGTTCTTCAGAAAGTAAATCAAACCTATCACTTGCCATTGCACTCATTAGCCATTACCTTATTAATAACAATGCATCTTCTGCTCCTTTTTGTATATATTTTCTTTTTTTGTTTTGTCTTTAAAGCAAATGGCAGAGACTTAGCTTTTATAAACCTAAGCTTAACATTACACATCTAAATAATTGTCAAAACTTTACTAAGTTGCCAGCACCCATGCACAACTAGAAAGCATCCTTAAATTTGTATTCAACCAGAAATGTGTTGCCATTAATGCATAGCTTTCATTACTAAATACTGAACAAAATGGAAGCTTTCTGTGAGGACCCGCCCCGGCAATGTTAGCTCCACAGAGGTGGATGCTACTTGGCTCGTGTTTCAAACACAACGGACAGCAGATCCACACTGGCCTTAGAGTATAGTCTTGTCCTAGCACTACTCAAGAGCCAAGGCTTACCTTGGATCACATTTAATAAAAACCAAAGTGCATACTGAGATAACAGCAATTTTAAAGACAAAAAAAAAAATTATCCTACTGTGTGGTTCCCAACAATAGACTCAAGAGTCTATGACAAAGAGGGGCTCCGATGAGCTGTTTATAAATACTTGAGATTAGGTACAGTTATACTGAAAGTTGAGTTTGTCTGAAATAAAAAGAAAATGTACCTGTTAATCCTCAAGTGGTGCTTGTTCTACTTAACATTTCTGTTAAATGCATGCATTGAATGGCTTGTTATCCAAGCGTAGCAGCTGCTCCTTACCATTTATTGTTAAGGACTTTAACTGTCCATCTTCTTCAACTTCTACTCTTTCTTGACCATTCTTGACAATTCTCTTTATGATGATTTTTCTACCATTAATGATTTTAGTAGAAGTTGATGTAGATTTGAAGGTACCCATCCCGCTGCCACCAAACGATGTGGATGAAAATGAAGTGAGGCCCCCACGACCCAGGGATCCAAAAGAAGTAAATCCTGTATCAAATGAAGAAAATCCACATCCAAAGGATGGAACCCCACTGAAGGTGGAGCAAAAACAGCCTGTACCATAACTTCTGCTCCTACAGTGACCCCTTCAGTTCCCAAAAGTGTCTTCAAATGGGTCCTCATTACCAAAAGAAGTCAAATGAAAATGGGTCCCTTCCACCAAAAAGATTCCCCAAAGATGACTTCTGGGTTCTGGAATGTGAACCCAAACTCGAATGGACTGTCAAAGTGATGTGCACATCCTCCGCCACCATTTAATCTTTCTTTGCCGTATTTGTCATAGATGTTCCACTTTTTAGCATCTGATGACACCTGCTATGCTTCAGCCACTTGTTTGAATTTTCCCTCAGTTTCTTTATTCTCAAGATTTTTATTTGGATGCCACTGTAGTGCCAGTTTCCGGTGTACTTTCTTGATGTCCTCAAGGGAGGCGTACCTCTGCACACCTAGAACTTCATAATAATCTACCATGTTTGAACAGTGCTGGGACAAGTCTGAAGATGTGAACAACTGGAGGCAAAAAGGAGGAGGTGTGCGGCTGGTCCCTCATGGCTCTGGGACAGTACGCTAGTGGCGGCTGCAGTCATCTTCTGCTCCTTGACAAGCTTCTTGGGTTCGTTATCCTGCAGATGAGGAGGGGTGAGCATGCTCCAGTGCCTGCCCCCACCCACACCAGGCAGCACTGGCCAGCAATTGTGCTTGAATCGTCATTCAGTAGCCAGAAGCACCACAGAGGCCAAGTCTTATACGTCCTTAGCAGCAAAGAAAAGCACCAATAATATGAACAGTATGAGCATGTTGTTTTTCCATTGTCTCTTTTTAGAAAATTATGGTAGCTACTCTTGTTGAAACAAAATAGTCTGTCTCTGAGGTCTCTACCTGGGTCAACCCCTGCTGGTACAGAAAGGTAGCAGGAGAGAATAGAGAACAGAGTCTGTAGAGAAAAATCCTACAAAAATTTGGGGGAGTGGTCAAGAAAAAATGATAGTAGCTAAAAGTCAAGGTATATAGTCTTCTTCACTCTTCCTCCCATTTCCAGAAAAGTCACCGTGTATGCAAAAATAAGGAGCAGGGTAGAACAGATATGGACACAATTGACAGCATGCTATCATACGAAAGTATGATTATACTTTGTGTCTGGGTATTATGCTGCTTGAATTTCTTCTCATGATCTTCGCAGCCCGAGGAACATGTGCTGTTTCTGTCTATGCTCCCAAGAAGAAGGAACTGAGGCTGGGGTAGATGTGAGTTACTGGAGACTACGTGGACAACAGGACACCAGGAGACAGGCTGGTTATCTACAGGGCTGTGCTGTGCTAGAAAGGGCCAGGCCTGGCTGTACCCACATCGGAAGTCAGTCCTGGCCCCCAAAAGAGCAGGTGAGAACCAGGCGGATGCCCCAAACCTGGGTTCTCTGATGCCTAATGTGGTCAAACTTCCATGAAGTGCAGCTCCCTTCACTGTGAAATGGAATAAAGAGGTGGGCTTCTCTCTCGCCTGGTCATCTCATAATATAAGATGCTACAAATGCCCCATGTCATTTCCCTAGTTTTAATCAATCTGTTTAAAAGTACTTTAATGTATATCAGATCGTTTCTTTATGAAAGAAAGTTTATTGTAAGTTAATTAAAAGGGTTATTATGTCTCAAAATAGTCAGTAGGTTTTAATCAGCTGTAGACCAGAGAAAGCAGTTCTTTATAATGATGTTTTTGCTTTGTTCTTTAGTAATAGAGTATTTGTATAATCAACCACCACTATTGCCAACTTAATGACTACAGAAAATTAAGAGAGTGATTTTGCAAATACCAAAATTACAATTCACAGATCAAAACAAGAATAAAAGTGTGACACCTTGGATTTAAAAATACTAACAATAAATAAGTAGGTCCATGACAGCTCTATGAAGCAAAAGGAAATTGGTTAAAATTATCTTTTCCCAAGAAGCAAAGAGGTAACTTTAAATAAGGTCAAATGTTTGGCTTCGGTAATAAGAGCAAGTGAATTTACTCCTCTTCTTTTATAAAACTGCAGCAATTAAAATGACAAACCTCAAGAGACTGAAGATTCTCCGAGTCTTTGCAGAATGTGATGAAAGTCAAGCAAATGGACAGATGCGCCCTCGTTGAGGACAAGCAGATTCAATCTTGCTAAGATGCTTGTTCTTCCCAATCACTCTATCGACCCACCACGTCAGCAAACAAAGGCCAGCAGGTTTCCTGTAGGAGTCGGCAATACGATTCCAAGACTCGCATGGAAATGCAAGGGCCTGGAATTGCCAGCACACAATGAACCAGAAAGCAAATTAAAAAACAAGACAATCTGATTTCAAGATAAGTGCAATAATCAGAATATTTTACTGACAGAGAGAAAGTTAAATCAAAGGAACAAAATAAAAAGTCCAAATACAGACATACACTTTCACGGACAACGGATTTGGACAAGGACGCAGGGGCACTGGCCCATCACTAACAGCTCAGGAACAGCTGGGACCCCTGTATACAAGGCATATTATGTATGCACCTTATGCCAAAAATAACTACAGTGCAGCGTACACAGAAGCATAAAACCTGACATGATAAACAATCTAGAACATACGCAGGTGAAAATCTTCACGACCTTGGGTTATAAAGATTTCAGTATCAAAAGCACTAACTTTTCTCAATACATAAAAAAGTGAAAAAGCAGACTTTACCCCAATTTCTAAGCCTGATTTCAAAAGACAAGATATAGAAGGAGAGAAAATGTCTGAGATCATGTGTCTGACCAAAGACATCTATAATATGTAAAGGACTCTATAAATCTAAATAATAAGAAAGCATACAACCATATTTTTAAAAGCTAGGCCAAACTTTGAGTATGCATTTCACTGACAAAGATGTGTGGATGGCAAGTGAAGACGTGAAAACATGCCCCTCCTCCTAGAAGCCTCAGGGAAAGAAACAGCGCTATCCACGCACCAGAATGACTGAACTTAGAAGACCAGCTGCAGCAAAGGTTGGCAAGATTAGGAAAAGCGAAACGCCGCCTCACATTTTCTTCATGGGTGCACCATGATCTGCTTCCCCTCCCAAAGATTTTTTTTTTTGGGGGGGGGGGCTTAAAAGTGTTTATTACAACAACTTTCTTTGTTAAAAATCACACAACAGAAAAATGTGTTATGCAAAAAGTCTTTCCCCAAGTCTCTCTATCCAAAATAACAAATACTAAATTTTTAAATGTGTTTTTCACCAAATTATTCATATGCCAGTATGTTTTTATTCAAGATTATATGGCATTATGTGCCCTTCTGTTCCTTACTTTTTTACTTATGTGTCTCAGAAATCTTTCTATAACTGCACATCATACAGGTATACCTCTTTTTTTTATAAATGCAATGAGATTTTATTGGTTGATACAAGAAGAGTACAATAGTGCTACAAGCATATAAAATATTGAAATAGAAAGCATGTGCATTATAATTATGGTGAAATATTTTAAGAGCTGTATACATTTTGAATGTAGATGTGAGTCATACATGAAAGCAGCACTCTATACAGTCTTGCTTTATGCCAGAATATTTGAAGGACCCCAGCACTATGGGGCCAACTTCCAGTCTGAAAATATGTAGGAATATTTTTCTATCAATCATCGGTTTCTATTGTCTTAATCTGTTATTTTTCATTGCATATTGAGTAAGTATACATTAGCAAAATAGCTCTAAGCCTCCCCAAGATTTTAACACCAGCGATCCCACAGTCCTAGCACAGCCCCGGCACGACGTGAGACAGCACTGGTCATTTTCTCAGCACTGGGAGAACATCCACAACTTAGAGAAAGAGAAGTTTATTTTAGCTTCCGTTTTCAGTCCTCTGTCAGCTGGCTCCCAGGCAGAGAGAAGACGGCGGAGGAGTGGGGAGAGGAGAGCTGGTCCTGCCACGGTGGACAGAAAGCAACAGGAAGGAGGAGCAGCGAGGAGGGAGCGGCTCTTCCAGGCCACACCCGCCGGATCGCTGCTTCTAACCAGAGCGCAAGTCTGGCAGCACACTCGGCCACAAGCTGAGCCAGCAGCACGCTGCAGTCTAGTCACCTTCCCCTCCTGAGAGGCTTTGGGGGCATGTCACACACTAAGCCATAGCCGTCTCCCCAGCCTGTAAGTCTCAGGGGACAGACGCTGCTTTGCTGGCACAAATGGCAGTGTCCATGCCTGTTACTTTACTCCTTCCTGAGACAAAACACCCAACCCCCAAAGTTGAAGGAGGAAAGACTTATTTAGCCTACAGCTTGCAGAGGCTTCAGCTCTAGTTGACGGGAGCCAACGCAGGACAGCATGGCCGAGAGGTGTCGCAGAGGAAGAACAGTTGACAGGAGCTGTGGGCAGTGGGCGCCCGTAACCCCAGCACTCGGGCGACTTAGGCAAGAGGACTGCCACGAGCTGCAGCCAGCCTGGGCTACGAAAGGGAGTTCAAGGAGAGGTTGTACTGCATGGCAAGACTCGGGGGATGGGGAGAGAGGGTAAAAGAGAGAAGAAAAGAAAGAAAAGAAGCAGTCCCTGGCAAAGCAGGGCAGAAAGAAGACAGCAAGCAAATGAATTAGGTGCGTGTGACAAGCCGCGCACAGCAGCTGTCCTTCTGTCTCTTGCGTCACCACTCACGCCCCTAATTCTAGCATCCAACTACGAGTCAACCCATCTTGCTTCCTCGGTCCCAGCGCCACGCACTGTTGACCCAGCCGCCTCTGCAGAGCTCCTCCTAGGACCGCATGAGGCCTTGTGGGGGCCGCCGACACAGCTGTAGGAGCCCGTAGAGATGAGAATGGACAGATGCACGGGTGAATGAACGGATGAACAAGGGAATGCGTAGGAGCCGGCCAACTGAAAGAGAGCACGAGCCATCCCTGCTGCCGCTCCGCGCTAAGGCAGACACAGGAGAAAAGAGTAGCTAGAGAAGACAGCAGGAAGAAAAGGGATGTGGGCACTAAAATCCCCTGAAAGTGTTGCCTGGGACATGAAAATCTCCTTTCAAGTCAGCCACTACCTATGATAGAATGAGCCGGTGACTACGCCGTGGCTGATTAGCTCAGGGCTCTCCGTAATGTAGCTTTATGGAACTTTACGTGACACCCTAGGCTGCTTATAGACACTTGCAGACGCCCTGGAAAGAATGCAGCTGGGTTTCAAATACCACAAACACGCCTCCTCCTATAGGCAGATGCCGCTCAGTGACACTGTCTGCTTCCCAGGCCCGGCCGTGAGAAGCAGCTAGACCTTGGTAATGACTCTGCGTGTACAAAAACGCTCCCTGGGGAGGGCTAAGTTGTCAGAAAAACAGCTATAGAAAGGCAAAAACTTAACTCATCTGTGCCTTGTGATGATTCTCTCTCCTGGTAGAATTAGAAGTATTGGTTTTGTTTGCAAGCATAAAACTGATTATATTGGTTTTTTTTTTCCCTTTCCAATGCATCAGCCAAAAGTTTCCCCACCAGAAAGATGTGAGATTTGGCTTTAGCACCTTAGTAGTTCTTGTTTTGGTCTGCTTCATTTTGTTTTGTTTGAAGATGAAGTTCTCACTAAATAGCACAGGCTGGCCTTGGTTTTGCACTCCTCCTACCTCAGCCTCTCACGTGGCTGGGATCACAGGGGCGCGCTACCACTCTACCTCTTAGAGGTCATTTTGAATAAGTTATTTAATCTGTCTTCATATGGTAAAAGCAGACAATCCTGTTTTGGAAATTCAGTTAGATACTGAATGTAAAAGTGAATTCATAGGTGCAAAATGTCAAAAACAGAAGCTATTATTTTCACATATCACTACTAATTTAATTTGTACTATTTGTCACATTTTAGCTTCTCTACCCCATGGTTAAGCCCACAGAAGGATTCTTTTGACCCATTCGTTGCTTCCATAAAGACAGATCCTGAGAGGTCCCTAATGCAGCTGGACAGCCTACAGTACACCGTCCTGAAGGTACCAGACCTCATCTACCACAGAATGGGAAATCTCACAGCACAGAGATTTTAATCCTAGGGAATGCACTCCCCACATGCAAAACGTCCATAAGACTCAAGCAGGTCTGTCGCAGCTTCGGTTAGCTTCTTCTCTAAGGGTGGACCGTAAACCTTGCCATACCTGGGCTGTGTTCCAAGCAAGGATACTGACAGAGATGTTCCAGGTGAGAGGAGAAATGGACTTGGGAGAGAATAACTTTGGGGGATGACTTGCGGGGACAAGTCTCCACAGTTTCTGTACCTCTTGAATCAGCTTCAGTTCTATCAGGTCAAGGATGTTTGCAGAGCAAAAGGCTTTGGAAGACATGAGATAGCGTCTCACTGTGGGACAGAAGGTACATTTGTCTCCTGACTGAGAGAGGAAGTGTAGTGCCACTTCCGTGGTAGGGTTTCCTCAGGGAACTCCTCGAGGTCCACAGCCATGACCCACATTCACTGTCCACATTCCCATCTGGCCAGATCCATGTCACCCCCCTGGATGTAGGCACCAGGGAACCATCATGCTGCCCACTGTACTACCCAAAGTCCTTTGCCTTTGCCCAGAGGTCTCTTGTCTTCAGCAGTGCCTAACTTGTTAATATCAAAGTAGTGTAGAACCTCAGACCTGCCGCAGTTCCGGAAGAGAACCTTCTCTAAGCAGCCAAGGATCGCTGCTAACACACTGGTCATCCTGGAAGCATCCTGGGGGCTGGTGATTCAAGCAATTCCACCACCAAGACAGCCTGAAAGTGCACATGAGCACACTTGTGCTGAAGCACAGCTTCCCAAACTCTAAGGCGAACTCCAGTTCTCACCTAGCCCATCGAGGTGCAACGGAGACCTGCGTGTCTCACATCCAGGTGAGGCTGCACCTGCCTGCCCACACACCCCTCTCTGAGAAGCAAGCTTCTGGCTGTGGTCTCAGGATTCTAACTCGCTTGCTGGTGCTTAGAAAGAAGGAATCTCAAACCATCTCGCCCAAGCTGCACCAAAGCTCTGCATGGTGCTGCAGCACCAACAGGTCCCTTGGTCCTCGGGGTCAGCGTGAGCACAGGGCACTGCTCTTACCGATCTCTTGGCAGGTGACGTGAGACAGGAAGTCCCCAGATCCCTGTAGGCAGGCTGAAGGAGCACTATCTCCGTGGTGCCGCTGGTCCCCAGGGAGCGCGCCTTCTGGGCTTGCTTTGTGAGGTGGGGGAGCCCTCACCTGCCATTCTCCCATCAAGGTGAGCGTACTCTCAGGGCAAGTGGCACACAGTGTGCACCTGGACTCAGGACCGGTGAAGCCACCCATGAGGTCCCCCAGCCCCTCCCGGTCAGGTGGGTCACACTGTCCTTGCCTGGGCTGTATCCTGTGTACAAAATCAGAGTTGAGGGGTGGTTTGCTCTGGCTCTGGGCAGAACTCTGAATTGGACTCCCCAAGTGGGATCTCCTGCCATGGGTCCAACTGTGTCCCCTTCTAACCTCCAGGGCCTCAGCCAGTGACCATTTGGATATAAGGCCTTTGTTAAGGCTTGTGTGTATTTGTGCCCTCAAAGCCTCATGCAGTTATGAAGCAGACTTGTAGTTTGTGATTAATTTCTGATTCAGCACTAGGATTATGGGCATGAGCGCTGCTGGGATTATTGGTGTCAGTGCTGCTTGCGTTATGGGCGTGAGAGCTCTACCCAGTGTGGGGCAGAGAGCCTGAAGGCAACAGAAAGGAGACAGACCTGCTCTGCTGCCACGTTGCCCTGCTCCTGCCCATTTGCTCTTGCTCTCTGCCACCGCCATTAATGGCTGCCCTCTGCCATGTGCCACTCTGCCGTGGAGCCAGCTCAATATAGACTGAAATCTCCATTACATGTGAGCTAAATAAACCTTTCCTTCACTAATTTTGAACGTCAGGTATTTGTCCCAGCAATGAGAGAAGATAACCAAAACAATCTTTAAAAAGAGGCAGTGGAGTTAAAAGAGGTCGTCAGGACGGGCCCAGGCCAGCACCATGAGGGTCCTTACAGGAAGAAGATGCTCGCGAGAAGACACGGGCCGGGCGCAGGTGGCGCCGAGCGGGGCGGGCGCTGTGGCACGCCAAGGAAAGGGCTGAGGGAAAACCAACGTGCCGAAGTCTAGGACCCGAACGTCACCCTTCAGAGCCGCGACAAATAAAATAAAATAACGCAAAAATGTCCACATGCCCAGGCAGTGCTTCGTTACGGCTGTCCTCGCACACTGACACGCTGTCCTACCATCAAGGACGTTCCCAGGAGCAGCAGCGCTGCCAGGCGCCCTGCGACCCCGAGGTAGAATTCGTCCCCAGTCTGGCAGCTGTCCTTTGCATTTCTCAAGCGCACGTCTCGCCCTGGGAGGAAGGGCTCCTTTGTGTGTCTGCTCCCTTTGTCATAAGGAGAAAACGGTCACCGTTCTCCACGAGGAAAGCACCGCGAGTAAGCCCTCCTTCTCCAGATTGAAGCAACGGACCCCCTGGAACGGCACGAGAGAAAGCCCACTCGGGCCTAAAAGAGAGCGCCCCAAAGAGCTGGCTAGGGCCACTAGGGGCACGCAGGGGCGCCGGGGCGGGGAGGCCGCAGTCTGATTGGCCGCCCCCACCCCTTCGCGCTCTGCGTCTGGTTTCCATGGAAATCCACCTGCGTGAGCAGTCTCTCCCGAAGGAGCTGCAGGCAGGTTTTTACCTTTGCGTAGCGCAGTGATTGGTGGGCGCGTGCGGCGCTGGCGGGAGCGAAGGGAGACGGCGAGGGCCGGCGCAGTGCGTGCGTGCGCGAGGGCTGCGAACGGCCGGCGGCTGCGCAGGCGCTAAGACGAAAGTTTTGAGGGTGAAGCACATAAATCTTTGTGCCCATGGACGTCTTACTGGCCAAAGCCGGGCTCCACCAGGTCTAGGAAATGTCCAACATGGAGGCAACCCCAGCAGTTCGTGGGGGTGTCGTCGCCGCTGCCTCGCAGTGGGCTCCAACGAAAAGCAGCCCAGACAGCCTGGCACAGGAGGCGCAAGCTCGGCGGACCCCAGCAGGCACCCGTGGTCCCCCCACCAGCCCAGGTTCTCCCTGTGGGCTCCCCGAGCGTGAGCGGTCCCCTCTGCCAGGCAGGCTTGCCTTTCCTGTCACCTCTGTCTGCCCGGACTCCTCACACCTGCCTCTCCCACAGCTCAGAGACCAGAAGTGGGCTTGGCCTCGGGAGAGGCCGCAGGGTGCGCAGGAGGGAGGAACGTCCTCGGTGCTGCTCAGTGAGCCAGAGTGACACCAGGGAGCCAGGGAGGCGCCGTGAGAGCTCAGGAGTGAACGCAGGAAGCAGATCTTCAGGGACAAAAGTGCGGGAAGCTGGGTTTCCCCGAGGCCACCCGGCTGGCGTCCTTCCGCCTCTCACTGCTACATCCCAAGTGCTACTCCACGGTCCCCACACGGTGCCTGTTCGCCCAAGGGGTCCTGCACATGGGACGCGAAGGGCCACAGCCAAAGAATGAACTTGTGAACACAGGAGAAGGGTAGGGGCTTCTCAGTGGAAATGAGAAGGAAAAAGGCCCTGGCTTCTCCAGAATGGGAATCTGGAAAGTAACATTTCCGCGTGGTCCCTCTGTTACCGTGGGAGGTGGTTGGGGCTTGGGATGGGTTCCTACCACAGGTTCTCGTGCAGTGCACAGAGAATTGGACCTGACACAGGATGCAGGTATTAGGGTTTGTGTCTAGTTGTCCCCCAAAAGCCTCATGCAGTCACTGAGGCAGGGGCCTGGAGTTTATGATTAATTCAATTCATGACCCAAGGTGGGGATTATGGGTGTGAGTGCTGCACCGCCCTGTGGCAGCCAGGCTGAACACAACATACAGAGGGGAGAGACGGTTGCTAGCTGCTGCATCTGCTGCTCCTCCCTTTGCTGTTATCTGCCCGCCCTCATCTGCTGCCCTCTGCCATGTGCCACTCTGCCTTGGAGCCAGCTGAGTATGGACTAAAGCCTCTACGAACCGTGAGCTAAACAAACTTTGCCTTCCTTAATTTGGGGTGTTGGGTATTTTGTCACAGCAACAAGAGAAGAGGAACTGAGACACTAGAGGAAAAAGTTGCAAAGTTTTAATCCGGCAAGAGCACACTCAGGGTGAGCGAGTGCGGAGGAGAGTAGCACAGCACAAGTGCCGAGGGTGTGGGCGTAGGAGTGCAAGGTGTTGGCCAGGCCTAGGCACAAGTGCCGAGGGTATGGGCATAGGAGTGCAAGGTGTTGGCCAGGCCTAGGCACAAGTGCCGAGGATGTGGGCGTAGGAGTGCAAGATGTTGGCCAGGCCTAGGCACCACCCACCAGGTCTTCCAGAGCGTGACTGGCAGGACTGACAGGACCCCGCGACATGCAGCTGTGTCGGCCGGGGACATCCTTCCTCATGACTCACTCCATTATACTTGGATGCATGAGAGAAAGCCCACATGCACGAGCGTTCAGGGAGCTCTGGGGGAAGAAAGGCCGCTCACTGTCGGTTTGGCAGGATGACCTGGTGCACAGGTTTGCAGACTTTGAAGTTTTCAAGGGCAGATTCAGGGTTTTTGTCTTCCTTGCCTCAGCCACCCTGGCCTGGGCCTTGGGGCAGAGTTTGGGCATTGCCCAGGTTCAGATAAGTGGAAGGCGGTAGTGTATCAGCCACAATCATGCTATATGTACAACCTCAATGTAGAACATTTTAAGCATAAAGAGAGTGTGGGAACCGGCTGCTTAGTGGCCAGCTATCACAGGCCACTGTGTGTTTAAAACAGCCACGCCAAGCTCCAGCTTTCTAACCCATCTGCTCACCACGTAGGGTCTAAAGGCAATGGGGATGTCAGAGGAAATAAAAAACCTGCTTATTTTGCATTTTGAGTTTAGGAAGAAGCTACCACCCACTTTAGTAGGGCGGGGCTGCACTCCACACTGCCTGAGGATTTCACCCTTCGTCCGAAGTCCTAGTTCTCTGCCTGTCGTTGTTTCACTTCTTATCTGTGTGGCTGGTCACCCAGCGCTTCCCCTAGCTAGCTGCCTTGCTCAGAAGCTGCCCAAGTAAGCATTTTATGTGGCGGCCAGAGGGCGCTAAAGTGATGACTGACGGCACCCAGACTGTATATCTCCAAGTTTTTACCACTCCCTAGGAGGCCTCCACCCAACCCTGGATCTCAGGAGAAGAGACATCATGCTTGGGACCAGCCCACGTCCCCTGGCAGCTCTGCACGTGCTCCCTGCAGGCCTTCGGAGAACTGGGACATCAAATCCAGAGCTGGCTTCGCTTTCCCCACTGCCTTGTACGATAGCCCAGCACAAAACCCACTGCGTCCAACCTGAAGATGGCGCAGCCATCTGTGGGCGGCCCTGCAGGGGACCCCGGGCTTCCGGGCCCTTGAGCCAGTTGCCGTGCTGCTTGTTCTCTCCTGACACCCGCAAGAGAATGTCTCAAAGTGTAATGATAGCCGGACGGCAGTGCTCCTAAGGGAGAGTGACGTTTGGGCGGAGGGATCAGGATGGTTCCGAGCAGCCCCACCAAGCTCCCTAAGCTGCCGCTCGCCATCTGTGTACTAGGGATAATTGTACACTTATTGTAGAACTGTCTCGGGGCTGATAGGACAAGGCTACGATTAAGTGCGGTGCAATGTGGATAAAGAGCTCACCACATGACGCCGACATCCCTGCTGGTCCCCACCCCTACCCAAGCAAGGAGCACCCACTGTTGATTCCTAAGCACAGGACTAAAATTTCAGCTCCCGCTTGGGGACATCAGGGTGACATGAGAGCAGAGCTCTGGCTCTCCAGACGCAAAGCCGAGTGCAGCCGTCCACAGAGCAGGCCGGGACACACCGCGGCACTGCCCCCACCAGGCCCGGGCAGGTCACACGCCTCATCTCCTGCTCTCACCAATAGTCTCCTGCAGCCTCTGGGAGCTGAGCTGAACCCCAAGCACCACCCCTCCTTTATCCCAGACATCATCATGCAATTGTGATGACTGGATTTATATTTGGAGACAAAATCACACATTTTGAAAAACTGCTGGCATTAGGAGTCCAAGCGTTGGCTCCACGCTAGTCATTGCCATTCCTCCCTCACATTAAAGCATCCTGGAGCTGCAGAGACCAGCGGGGAAGACAAGGACTTGACTTCTGTCTTCCCCCATGACCCTTCTGCAGCTTTCCCTCAGCTGTGCCTCCTGAGAAAGACGATGTGTTTAGATGGCAATGCTGGTCTCCATGACAACGTGTCAGGAAAGGGCCACTCATAAAGAGGAGTGTTTCCAGTCTTCTAATGGGTTTTCAAGGCTAGAGATGTATCTGTGGCTTGGGCAAGTATTTATTTGCTTCAAAAATGAAAATGTTTTTCATGCGGTCTTTACCATTCCTTTCTTTTGTATGACTTATACTTTATGAAAGCAAATTAATCTCCCAGAGCATCATAAGCACCGGTTCTTTTGTAAAACTAGATGATGGAAAAGTTAAAGTTGCTTCTTCGTTTTAAGTGTTCTTTCAGCCTGTGCCTATCAACCTGTGACACTGACATCTCAGTCCTGTCTTTGGCACAGTTAGAAAAGGAGTGGAGCGGGCCACACCCCTCTCTTCTCAGTAAATGTCACAAATCCCTCATGGCTGTCTATACTTCCATAACCCCAAACAGGGAAGTTGTGCGAGTCACCTCCTCTCTCTGCACCCAACAGCACACACAACACACCCTAATGATTATCCAGGCTCAGGCTTGCAGATGCCCTCATCAGTACAGAGATGGCGGTGGGGGCGGACGGACACTCGGCCTCGTTGATGTCTGCCTCTGTGGGCTCTGGAAGCCTGAGTGACAAAGCCCTTTTGTGCCCCCCTCCCTCCTCCTGCTGCTGCCTTGACACCTTCAACAAACTTAGTGCAACAGGTAGGTGCTTGGCAATTCTTTCCTTGTCCTACACAAGGACCTGGACTATTTTTGGCACACTCAGCAGTAGCATCAGCAGCACGGGAGCCCCATAAGCAGCAGCCTGAGGAAGCCTTGGGGCCTTGTGCTCCCTGACACTGGTTTCAGTTTCAAGAAGGATGAGGGCTGCTGTCTCCTCTCCAGCATCCTGTATCCGCTGACTGCCAGGGCTCAGACGCTGACTCAGCTTTCGATTCACTCACGTATTCACTCATGGAAGAAGCACGTGTGGAGGAAGCAGTGTGGCTAAAGCTCAGGTGGACTGCAAGGAAGCCACAGCTCGCCTCAGCGTGGTGCTCTGTGCCACCAGGGTCCCCACAGAGGGGCTGTCCACACCCAACACCAGAGGCTTGCGCTGCACACTGTCACGAGCCGCGCCATGCAGAAGCTCTGCCCCCGGATTGGATCACGAAGACCACACGTGCTCGTGCATGCCTGCAATCCCTGCACTCAGGAGGCCCGAGCGGCGTGACCCTACGTTTGAAACCAGCTGTGGCTACAGAGCAAGGCTGTGTCAAAAAAAAAAAAAAAAAAAAGCAGAAAGAAAAACCATCACAAAGGGCACCCACAAATGACATGAGAACATTAACTCAGGACGGATGTAAATTGAGCCTATTCTCTGGCCCTGTTGAAAATTCCTCCAGTGAGGGGCCAGAGAAGAGGCGAGAACCCTTTGCCCAGAGCAGACAATTCAAAATTCAGACAACCAAGCATGAGGAGCCCTGCGACAGCCCTCTAATAAGCCACTGTGCTTGGGTTTTCTGACATTTTTGTTGTTTTGCCCTCCTCACACTCTTCATGTTGTGTTGCACTCTGGGGGAGACCTACAACAGAAGTCCTTGTTGTCTATCATTTAACTCACACTAAATGACACCCCTGATCCAGGAGAAGAGAAAACATGGGGTCTTCTGCTGCAAGCGGCTCCCAGGGACCCAGTGCAGGACTGATTCCCAGTCTCTGACGGGTAGGTACATCTCAGTGATCAACACTGTCATCACCCAATCAGAGCAGAGGCAAGGAAACCCCGCCCTCCACCAAGGGCGGGGCAAAGGCAGCAGTAGTGCCTTGATGCAGGGCCACAGCACCGCTGCCTGGGTGGGCTAGGAGCTCGCAGAGCGCGGTGCAGGAGAATTCCACTGGGGGAGAGCTGAGGAACTGCAAAGCACACAGTAGGTCGCCTCTGGAAACCACAAAGCACACAGTAGGTCGCCTCTGGAAACCGCAAAGCATGCAGCAGCTCGCCTCCCCGTGGCTTTCTTTTCTGCATGGGAGCGGGTCTGAAAACAGTAAATGGAAAAGCCTGGATGGACACAAACAATTCTCACATTTTAAGCTCGTGCCATTCTGAACAGATGGCTGAGGTCACTGCCCCACTCCATCCTGGCCTGGACAGGAGCCACCCTTGTCCAGCGCACCCACACGGCATACACCACCCAACCCTGTGTCAGTCACAAAACAGTGCTGTCCTTACCAGACTGACCCTTGTGCAGCGGCGGCCCTGGGTTCCTTAGCTTCCTTCCCAGCGGTCCTAGAGCTTGGGCAGCGACGCTGACAATCTGCACGTGCCAAGCCAACAGCAGCCACAATAAGCACAAGGAGCTGCTGTGCACACGTACGAATCCTCTACCATGCATGGAACCGTTATGTACTGCAAACATGCCCTAATAAAAAGTAACTTTACAATCAAATAAAAACAAATGCAGCAGGTGCTAAGATCTACAATAACACATCTATGCATTTGTGAAAAAAGAACAACTCATTTCAGCTTTTTTTTTCACACCTCAAACTGTAAAAGCTACAGGCATGGGACATGCTCTGGGACTTAAAGTGGACAAGGCTGCGAATTACTGGGTGTGGGGTGACCTGTCACTCCACCCTAGTGTCTTGGAAGATATGTCCCCTGAGGACTGAGGATGGGGGACCTCTGTGGGTATCACTCTGGTCAATGAGGAGGGCAGTTGTTCTCCAAATGTCTACCCATCAAGGGTTTGAGGGCGGACACCTTTAATGCCAGCACTCAGAAGGCTGATGCAGGAGGATCACTGTAAGCTTGGGTCCAGCCTGGGCTACACAGCAAGTTCAAGGCCAGCCTGAACTACTACATAGCAAGACCCTTTCTCAGAAAACAAGTCCCCCCGTCATGGGTGCCTGCAACAGTTTCTAAGCTCAAAATGAAGCTGGACTCTCCTTCAGGCCTGCAGCTGGTGCAGAGGGACCAGGGATGCCACACGTGCCCTGGAAAGCCCTCCTGAGCTGCACACTCACACACACACACTGCCCGTCATTTGAGTCGCCTTCCTCACTCAGCACAGGGCGCTGTGTTCGCGGCGCCACGGCACCTGCCTCTTGCTCAGCCATCTCCGCAGCCCCAGCGTTACTTCAGACACGGCCTGGCAGTCACCATTTCCTCTCGCCTCCGCCGTCTTTGATGAGGAGATTGCGTGAGTGATGAAGTCAGTCCACGAGATCAAACAGCTGTTGAGCCACACGATTAGAGACACGAACTGTAATCATCTGGACCCTAATCCCACATTTCTCTGTACACCACGTTCTTTCCTTGTAAGACTAGAAATGTGTTCATCATCTTTGTTTTAGTAACACCCTGTGAAAACTGGCAAGAAAAACAAAAACACGCTGGCTGCACCCTCCTCGGCTCCCAGTGCACAGCGGCCGTCCTGGCTTGACAACTTCCCATGACTTCTCAGCAAGATGGTCTGGGCAGCCCTGACACGAACGACGATGTGGAATCCTTTCCTGCGGTGTCACTTTGGTGGTGTCACCTTGTGTCAGAGACATAAGGCTCTGTGGCCTTCACTCTTTAGGGTGGGCTGTACTGCAGAGCCGGAGTCAAAGCCAGGGCTTCACGCCCAAGCTGTGAGCACTGACCGCAGAGCTCCGGTCTGGGAGCAGGACTACATCCATGGGGCTGGAGAAGCTCTGGAAAGAAACCTGCCTTCCCTCCAGCACGCTGTGGGGTCGCTTCTTCCTGCACTCAGCTCTGGGGCACTGCTTCAGGGAGAGCTGCTGACAACAGCCACCATGTGCCTTCTGGCTCCTCGCTCTGCACTTGGGTTGCGTGACTCAACTCCCCCGCCCACAGGAAGGGATCCTAATGACATCTGTTCTTTGTCTTTCTCTGTGTCCACTAAGGGACTCAAGTGTGCCAGCGGCTGGGGACTCTCCCATCTCGCAATTTGCCTCTGCTGATCCCTTTGCACCAAGTCTCAGTCATTTCATGGGTCACGTACACAAATAGTCCACCAGCCTCACGCCCCAGGACAGAAGGTGCACGTGCCTGGGAAGGTGTCCTAACACCGAGAACTGAATCCAAACCAAATGCCACCTCCGAGTGTGTGTGTGTGTGTGTGCCAGCCTTTCTGTGTGTGTATGTGTGTCTCAATCTCAATCTCTCTCATTCTGTCTCTCTCAGTCTTACTCTGTGTCTATCTCTTTCAATATCTCTCAGTCTTTGTGTGTGTGTCTCTACGTCTCTGTCTCTCTCAATCTGTCTCTGTCTGTCACTGTCTCTCTCTCTCAATCTCTCTGTGTGTCTCTCAATCTGTCTCTCTCTGTCTCTGTCTCTCAATCTCTCGCAGTCTTTCTCTGTGTCTCCCTCCCTCCCCTCCCCTCCTCCCACACCCAGTGCACATCTAGTCCCTGGCCAAAGCCCCTGCTCACAGCCCATTGCCCAGCACTTAGTTCCTAACTGAAATTTCACACTACAATACTGAAGACACAACTTCAAACTGCAACGCTCCATTCAAGCAAATGTGTTTTCCTAGCCATTTAGCTGTATGTGGTATCCTCTCAGCCATACCCTGCTTATGATTTGTTGTTGGTTGTTCTGACCGTTAAGCCCTTTGATATTCTAAAATATCCTATGCCTCTGTGAATTGAATCCAACCCGGTAGTTGTTTGTAGTCTCGCCCAACAGAGAGCCTTTGGAAGGGGAACACACTTCCGTTGTCATAGGAGACTGGCTGACGGCCGTCGTCCCAGCATTCCTTGGGCTCCCCCCTCATTGGTCAGTGTCAGCGCGAAGGCTGATGGGATGGTGGGCGGGAGCCCTACTGCACTGGTCGCCAGGGCAGGGAAGCAGTATCTAAGGCATAATTCATTGGAAAACATAAAAGTCTGTTAAAAACAAGGATCAGGGTAATGGTCCCTTCTTATCTCCTTATAGGTGAACTTTCTAAAACTTTTATCATATTCATTTCATACAGATAAAGAAAAATGTAATGGCATTTGTATATCGTCATGGTCCCCCTTCAATAATTATTCATTTTTGCTGATCTAATTTCATCTGCCATACTCACTCCCATTTTTGTTTAATTATGTGCTAGATTGCTTGCTAGAGAATTTTAAAAATACATCATTTTGCCCAGAAGTATTTCTTTTAATATGTTTCATAACTCTAACGATATGTTTCCCATTATTACTGCTTGCTACTATAATTATTCCATTTGCCACTGCTTTTACTGTTACCACCTGAACATAATTGCCCCCAAATGAGTTACCAGTGATTCCTTAACTTCACCTAATACTCAGTGTATGTGTAAACTTTCCTAAATACCTCAAAATGCTCTTCGGGGCTGGGCATGTAATTCAGGAGTAACCCTGCGTACAGTGCTTGTCAAACATATGTGAGGTCCTGGGTTAGGTCCCCAACACTGAAGAAGAAAGTCATTTCACAGTTGGTTTATTCTGAGTCAGAGCCCTCATGGATCCACATACTGCTTTTCATTTTTTTCAGCTTGTTTCTCTTATCCTGAGGCTCCTCCATCCCCTTCCTCCAAACCTTGGATCTGTGTATAAAACTGGCCTCCAAAACTACCCTTCCCCTACTCTGTTCTGAATTTAAAGAGGCTGAACAGGATCCATGAAAAAAAGGATAATAAATTGAACTTCATCAAGATTAAAAACTTCTGGGGCTGGGGAGATAGTTCAGTAGAATGAGTGCTTGCCTGGCAAGCGCAGGATCCTGAGTTCAACCCTCAGTACCTCAAAAAAAAAATTAAAAACTTCTGATCTATGAATGACATGACCTACAGAACAGGAAGACAAGACACAGACTAGGAGAAAATATTTAGAAAGAAATACGTGGTAAATGGCAGGTTGTCCATGACCCTGGGACAGAAGCTCCCCAGCTTACCCAAGGAGAACACAAGCCAGGACAAAGGCACTTGCCAATTCAGCCAGGCTTTGGCCCACAAGGCCCAGAAGGACCCAGAAAATGCTGGAAGTCTGGCTCTACCAAAGGCTCCTGAGACTGGGCATGACGGCACATGCCTATAATCCCAGTGCTTGGGAGGCTGGAAACAGGAGGATCACTGAGTCTGATCTACAAAGTGAGACCCTGGAGACTCTGTACTAAATACATAAGAATAAAAACAATAAATTCAATTTAAAGACTTCTTGGCGCCAGCATTGGTGGAGAAGTTTTACTCCCTGTGTAAGGACACGAAGAAACAGTCTCATGGTTAAAGATTTGCTCTTAACTTCTGAATTGTACCAGTGATGAAAGTCATTTAGGCGTACCTGACACTGGGAAAACACCCTTCCTTCCGGCCCTCAGAGGGAGCTGCAGACCACGGCAAAAAAGTGGGCGGCAGTTGTTCAGAGCGCGGGGTCCAGCACGTGACACACTGACAGAAGCCAGAACCGTGCTTTGCGCTTTCTCCACATGCGCAGCTGCACCTGGCGAGGTCAGAAGACACAAGAGGCCCAGTTCCTTCTGGCTTTACTCAGAGGTACCAAATTTGACAAAAAAAACATGCACTGTACCTCACTGCACCTTGGAACCTCCTTATCCGCCAGTTCTTCAGCTCTCTCTATAGTGTGCCTCAGCCCCTGGTTGCCCTGGGCAACATATGTATTGAAGAATTTCATGGAAAATATATCTCTCTAGCTGGCTCGTGCATGGGGAGATGGCTGTGGAAGACGTTTGTGATCGAGAACAGTCAGTGTCTTCCTCGGGAGAGAAGCCAGGTCATTAAAAAATATGATTATTAATGTCAGAAGAACGGAGAGGCAAGCCTGCCATTTCCTAACAGCATTAAAATGTCTTTAACCTCAGAAGATTTATAGGAGGCAAAGTTAATTGACAACCTAAGACAAAAACTAATTTGGAATACAATTTCAGGATTCTTGAAAAGTAATGCTTTTACATTACAGCAAATGGTTATAACTAATTATCACTGGAGGAATGCATGTAAATTGGTTGCATGGTCTTTATTTAATATAGTTTCCATGCTTGCCTGGACTCTTATTTATGGGGAAGGCCTAGTTCTCAATTTAAAGTAATCCCTAAGAAAAAACACAAGAATGTAAGTTGGTGGCGAGGTAGTGGCCTTGCAGAAACGGCCAGCCTTGCGCCGCCCCACTGGCTGGGCGTTTCCCCTGTACTTGCCGGCCCTCCTGACGGTCGGGCTTTCCCCCTCTGCACTGCATGCAGCATTGCCACTGATGCCAGCCACTGATGCCAGCCACTGATGCCAGCCACTGATGACAGTCCCAGACCCCCGCTTCCTCCCGGACCTGCACAGCAAGTGGACTGAGAGGTAAGGAGGGAACATCACACTGACTACACATGAGGTTACGTGTTGTGTATTATTATTATTAATTATTATTAACACTGCAGTAATTTCTTGACACTCTTAAGGCAGAAGCTCTTTACTCCCATTCGAAAGCGGAGGCACCTGAAGCCAGGGAAGTGAGGACGCCCGGCCTCTCCGCCCACACAGCAGAGGCCTGTTCTGTTCCCGCCGGGCAGGAAGCCTGGGCCCAGCCCTCCCTCCCCAGAGCGTGCCGGTGTGCCAGGGCCTATGGAGCCATCTGTTCCTTCCACTCCTTTGCCCGCCTCAGCCCACGCAGAGGGTCCAGGGCCGCCAGCTGCCTGTAGGCTTGGGGACAGCTAACAGGAGGCCAGAATGCAAGCGTGTGAAAACAAAGTGAGCAGCCAGCCGCCACTGGGGACTTTCTGCCTCTAGACATGCCAAAAGGATGGAGGAAGTCTCATCCAGGATCGAAAGTCACACTGTGGGGGGACTGTCCTCAACCAAAGTGCGCGTGAGCCAGAAGCACGGCAGCAGCCCCTTCCCTCAGCACCACCTCACTCCCACCAATTGCAGGAGCCACGCCAAGGCTTAAGTCTGAACTCAGCCTGCAGAAACCAGTGTGGAAACAGCCCGGCCCCTCCCCCACTCACAGTTTGCCACGATGAATCCTACTGAAGCAGGAGACCCTACTCCCTGTCTCCTGGGCCTACCCAGCCAGGGACGGTTCAGCCAGTAGCAGGTGGGGACGCGCCCCCCTCAGACCTGCATCTCACAGCCTTGTGAGTTTCCACACACCTCTCATGAACACGCATCCAGCCTGGCCAGTGGCAGAGGAGGCTCAGCCCCCCGGGGCCTGGGAGCCGCCCAGCCTGAGCGAGTGCTGCTGTCAC
The DNA here is from genome assembly GCA_002564285.1 of Tympanoctomys barrerae. Classification (NCBI taxonomy): domain Eukaryota; kingdom Metazoa; phylum Chordata; class Mammalia; order Rodentia; family Octodontidae; genus Tympanoctomys; species Tympanoctomys barrerae. The sequence continues at coordinate 39,277 of NDGN011417486.1, forward strand.
CTTCGGAGTTCCTTCCCGGGTCTGCAGCATCCCGAGAACACTCACCTCTGCTGCTTCCCAGGGCGCTCCCAGGCCTTCGCCCCGACCTGGCGCTACACCTGTGCTCCCCCCTGCGCTGTGGCTTCCTTCTTCCTGAGCCGTCACTGGGTCCTCTGCTGTCCAGCACACGTCTCCTCTCATCTCTGAGCCTGCATGCCACCTACTAATGGCCCTGGAATGATCTTACCCGTGTATGTTTCTGCTGATTGTGTTCAATAGGGAACCCTAATATGCCTACCTTGGCACGTTGATAAAAATTTTGAGCTTTAAAAGAATTTCCTTAATCTAGACATCCTTAAAAATTATAGCCGGTATATGGTGGCACACACCTATAGTCCTAGCCCTCAGGAAGCTGAGGCAGGAGGACTGCAAGAGTTTAAGGCCAGCCTGCAATGCACAGTGAGACTCTATCTCAATAACATTATAACCAAGCCTAACTTGGGTGCTTCACCTTGTTTTCTTTGGGTTTTTGAAACAGGGCCTCACCCTGTACTTCAGGCTGGGCTTGAACTTAGTGTAGCGCAGGCTGGCCTCTCAGTCCCAGCCACCCCCCGCCTCAGCCTCCCAAATGCTCGTACCGCAGACACACACCACCACACTTGGCTATAAGCCTGACTTTGTCTCAAAGATTTAAGAGTGACTCCACAATAGAAGCCAAAGTTGGGAAATTTAAGCCACGCACTAGTCAGTGTTCTTACAAACCTTCAAATCCTGATAAAACGGCTCTTCTCTCACAATGGAAATAAAAATCTTAGCTGAAGGATTTCATTTTACCCCTCAGCCCATCTGTCTGTCTGTCTGCATTTCTCCTTTTTGCCTCTGTCTTTGAGTTAGGATAAATTGGTCCAGGTATGGCTTTAGAGGTCCAAAAGTAGTTGGGCAGATGTTTTGTTTCTCTAGTGGCCTGTACTTGGAAAGTATTTCTGTTTTTTGAGTTGAAACCAAAGGTTCATATTTTCTTATGCCATGTATCAATGGTCTCCATGCTAAATGTTATACTGTAGTTCTTTCTGCTTGAACCATTTAAAAATCAAAACAGGACTGAGTAAGAATCCCTTCAAAATGCCCCTGAATGGGGAAAGTTATCACCTGATTTGCTTTTGGGCAAGGAAAGCAGAAAAATCTGAGTAAATGCTACAAAATGCTAACTGGAGGGCTGGCAAGATAGCTCAGTGGACTGAGTGCCTGCTTAGGCAAGCGCAGGGACAGTGGTTTGATCCCCGGCACCACATGCCATACCAGCCTCACCCCGGGCACACCAAGCAGGCCACCGCAACCAGGCGTGGTGGTGCACACCTATAATCCCAACGCTGGGGAGGCCAAAAGCAGGAGGATCGCTACAAGTCCAAGCTGTGCAGTGAGACCCTGTACAAAATACATTTTAAAAAACTGCTAACTGGGACAGGCATATCTGGTCATCACCCCCAGGGTGACACTTCTGAAGCAGATTAGTTATGCTGAGCACAGTGCTCAATAACCCAAGCCCCCATCACACACCCTAGGGTCCTGGGGTGGCCAGTGTCTCTGGCAGTACAGGGAATCTGGGAAAGGTTATTCTCTGCAGATTATGGCTTTGGGTTTTTAATCTGCTTTATGAAAAGAAATCAGGCTACAGGTGTGCTAATAAACCAGCTTCAGGTAACTTCAAATGCCAAGTTTGGGAAAGGTCATAGGAGAATTTCAGTAATCCTATTTTTAGCACCTGACAAGAATTCAGGGATGCAAGACAGTGAGAAGCAATTAAAAGTGAATGTGTCGTTCAGGGCATCTGCAACTCTGCAGAAAAGGCTGTTGGAGACGAGCTTAGTCCTTATCCAGCTCCCCGGCAGGCTGGATGCCAACCTGCAGTCTTCTGCAAAGCTGCCCCTGGCCACCACCCTCTCTGCCACAGCCCCTTGCCAGGACCTTTAGGGGCCCGTGGGCTGCCCTGGAGCCTGACTCCCTGCCACTGCAGGAATCTGCATCCCCGTGAGTGCCGCACAACAGCTGGAACATTAAGGGGAGCCCAGAGAAAAATGCAACAAAAAATAAGGAAGCGGGTGCTCAGGGCCAGCAGGCAGACAGGAGGGAGGAGCGCCCTCTGCTAGCTGCCCGGCAGGAGCCGTAGGAGCAACAGCGGTCCATCTTGTGGGGAGCAGAATGCTGCCCCTCTAAACACCTCACCATCCCTTCAAGTTGTTCTTTCCCTTCAGAGAAGGTCCTCAACAGAAAGCTACCAGAACCAGCCGAAACAGCCAAGTCGCTCTGATTTATTCTTCTCCGTGACCTAGTGGAAAGTGTGCTCGTTACAATCTCATCACAGCACTAAACTCCACCCACCAGGAGGAAGTGGGCTCACAGAACACCTTCAAACACCCTGGGAAATATCCCCGGGTCTGTGATGGCCAGTCTCTCCCACGTGGGCACGCACCAGTGTCCCCAGGAGAAGGTCGCAAGGGTTCAAAGGACCCTGCTTTCCTTGCTTAAGGTCGTCCCAGGGCTTTCTTTACTTGTGTGAGTAACAAACCTCTCTTCACTCCATCCCTGCATAGCTGTGCTCGTGGGCTTTGCTCTCAGTAGGAGCAAAGCCGCTGTTTGACTGCACCTCCAGCGTGGCCAGTTTTGCAGGGTTCTCCACGCATGTACAAGCAGTAGGCTGGATGGACGACTCAGTGGGGGAAGTTACCCAGGTGGCCAGGAGAGAGTGCAAAGCCTCAGGGTCTGGCATTTACAAGCTAGAAACCGATTTGGGGTCTGGAGGACTTCATTGTGGTTGGTGTCTAGATGTCCCGCCAAAGCCTCCTGCTGTCATGGCTTCTAGTTTGTGATTGATCCTTTGTCCTGTGCTGGGATATAGATGAATGAAACTCCCAACTTGAAAGCTACTTGGGTAGAGTTCTTCTTCTCTAAAACCAAACATTGAATTTTAGGAACAAATGAAACTTAAGAGCAAAATTTTTATTGGGGGAAAGAAAGCTACTCTCCAAGAGAGGGTCAGAAGGGGGACCCAAGTGGGTTGCCCAGGAATTTGCTGTTTCCAGGGATTTTTATGGAGCAAAACTATGCAGTGAGGAGGGTCTAAGGTAGAGAACATGGGAGCTCACTTAGGTGGTCACGAGGTGGGACAAAGCTATGGTCAACCAATAAGATTACAAGCACAGTGCTCAGGTGAAATTGATTAAATCCAGGACCGGAAGGGGAAGTGAGTCATGTAGCAAGTGGTCATGAATACAGAATAGGAGCTTTTCATGTAGTGGGCTGGGTTAGTGACCTTCAGGCATCCTCAAGGTGATTTATACTTATTTAAGATATCAATCCCTGATGCCTATCCCTAGGGAAGTATGTGACAGCATCTGTTTGATCATCTATACTGAGGTTTGGTCCAAAGTAAGAACGTCTGTCTCTCCCAAAGTTGCAAAGACACTTGTCTTCCATATTGTCTCCTTGGAGGCCTACCCCTGTCTGCCTATAATTTTTTTTTAATTTTTTAATGTATTTTAGTACAGGGTCTACAGAGTCTCACTATGTAGATTGAACTCGTAGTGATCCTCCTGTTTTCAGCCTCCCAAGCACTGGGATTACGGGCACACACCACCTCGCACCACCACGCCCAGTCTCAATCTCCATCTCAGCATGCCGGGGGTGCGGCCAGCATGGCAGGCTGGGGACCAAATCCCAGCGGCTGCGCTCTGCCTTAACAGAGGCTTCAGTCCGCAGAGCTATCTGGCCGGCCCAGTATTTCTATTTAACTCAGCTGCCTGCAACGTGGGATTACGGGTGTGAGTGCTACACCTGCATACACACAAGGGAGGCTCACTCCTCCCGCCCCTCCCTTTTGGCTCTTGCCGCTTTTGCTGTCTTTCTGTGTCATGACTGGTCGCCCTCTGCCATGTGCAGCTCTGCCTTAAAGCCAGCCAAGTAGGGACTGAAACACAAGCTGCGCGCAGCATAAGCCTTTCCTTCCGATTTATTCTTCTAGGTGACCAAATATAAGCTTTATTTGTTATGATCTCATTAAGTGTTAAGTTCCATCCAGCAGGAGGAAGTGTGGGTGGAATTCTGGGTGTCAAGTGTTTTGTCCCAGCAACAGAGAAGCTTCTCCCATCAAAGGGCAGGAAGGGATAAAATGAGATGTTCCAGCTTAAGCAATGAGGGCATAACGAAAGGATGGCTTCCTCCCACCCCTCCCTTTGTTTCAGTCAGGGCTCTAGGATGAGCTGGAAGATGCCTACCTAGGCCAGTCAGGAGGCGCCAACCCAACCACTCGTTTCATCAGGAAACCCCCTCACAGACACACACAGAAAAAGCCTCTCAAGCATCCTGTGGCCCAGGCAAGCTGATACAAAATTTACCGTCACAGTGGCGTCTGTCTTCTCATTTTTTGAGACTGCAGGTGACATGCTCAGCTCTCTGAACACAGTGACTGAGCTCAGGGTCACCTTGGTTTCCGCTGCAAACTGAACTGGGGCTTGCAAAGCCTTTCATGTATTCAAACAAAATGTGCTTCCCTCCAGCGCAGGCTCTTGAAGTGTACATTAGCTAAGTAAATGCAATGGGAGGGAGAGAGGAAGGGGTTGCCAAGCTTTGGAACCCGGACACCACCAGGCATAGCTCAGGGGAGAGAGGCTCTGGACGACTCCCACACACACTCCTGCAGATGTCACAGGGAATTGTGGCCGCGGGTACAGTGAGGCGACTCCTTTGCCCTCCAAGGACTCCACACACAGCCCGCGTACACACACAAACTGCAAGTGTTTGTGGTAGGCTCAAGCGCGGCATGTTTCACCCCGTGTACGTGTGTGTGTGCCCTGGTGGAGCTGCTGCTTCTTTCTCCCCTGCTTGAAGGGTTAGTAAGGTACGGAAACAGGTGGAGGAGCCGATTTTCTTAAGAATCTCAGCTTTGGACTGGAGGCGTTGCTTAGTGGTAAAATCTTGCCTGTCATGCAGGAAGCCCTGGGGTCATGCCCAGAATTGGACAAAAAGGAAAAAAGGAAGGAAAATAAGCTTGGCGTCCTGTGGTCCACGTAGAAGGGTGCCCAAACGTGGAGTCGGAAAGTCCTCCGTTAACGGGAGGAGCGTCTCCCTGGCCCGAGGCCGCTGGAGCCCAGGGCTCCCCTCTGCTTCCTGCGCTGCAGCGCGCAGCCTTCCCACTCCACAGGCTACCAGAACGGGAGGGCCTCTTGACAGCGCTCCCTCCAGGGTGGAGTGTGTCGTCCCAGCCGGGGGACAAACGGCAGAGAAGTAGCAGCCTCTTAACACAGAGCGTGAGGGTGAGCGGATGCCCGCCGTGTCCACATCCCAGTTTTGAGACTTTCTCTCCTGCCACAGTTTTGCCAGGTGCTGCTGCTGAGGAAACCAGATCAAGCTGTGCCAGGCACTGAGGGCTTGTTTCTTACAACTGAATTTGAACTGAAATCATCTCAATAAAAGTATTCATTAAAAAATGTAAACTCCCTTCCTGCAGCACGCTCGGCTCTCCGTGGAAGACCTGTCCCCCTGAGCAGACCCTTCCCCAGCCCCGTGTGCCTCCCTTTCTTCGCGGCACCTTCCCATCCTCCGGCCCGCGGGTGGCCTTCTCTTGCAGCGCTCCGTTCAGCAGGAGGCGTGAACACCATCGCGAGCCTTGCGCTACAAGAGAAAGACCACAAATGCCCTCTGCACGCTAGAGGCGCTTGCTTGGTCTCCGTGCCTAGAATCCCTGGTCTCACACGCCGCCCCCTGAATCCTTGCCGTCAAGTTCAGGCCTGCTGGGGCACCTGCTTTAATTTACATCCTAAACTATACAGCAGGAGCAGAGCGGGAGCTGTGCTTTTGTGCGCACGCTCAGCATTAACAAAGCCTTCTCGCAAGACCCAAGCTCCCGTTTCTGAGTCTGACGGGCATGGTTTCCGGCCGCCTGATACCAAGTGGGCGACTCCCGCCTTCGCAGAGTAAATAGTGGGCTGGCAGAGTCACAGATTGTGCCCACTTTCGCTTTGGGTCTTTATTAGTTAGAGATATTCAATTGAAATCATATATCTTTATAGAAGAAAACTGGGCTACCAACCACTGCAGTTTACATCTCGGGAAGGAGGGAGGGAAGGAAGGCCGGCCTGCGCAGGAGCGGCTGCTGCGGCTAGGAGGGCGCTCCGCCCCTGCGCCCACCTCCCAGCCGGACTTCCCTCTGCTGAAGTGGGTGCACATTCACAGTGATGGAAACATTCCAAAGACAGTTTTTGTCAGAAAAACGAAGGAAAATAGGACAAAGGGGGCCACAGGACACCTGAAGCGTGGAGGGAAGGGGAAAGGCGGGTTGAGGAAGGGGTTGGGCTGAGGACGGTGGGCGCGAGCACACCGCTGGGGAGTCAGGTCTGCACTGCACGCCCAGACCCAGCTCAGGGAGAGCAGCGCCTGCAAGGAGTGACGCTGCGTGGACATTAACCCTCTGGCCTGTTTCGGTCTGTGTGCATTTCTCCCCCCAAAGCCTCATGCAACCAGTGAGGCGCAGTTCTACACTTTGTGATTAATTCATGATCCAAAACTGGGATTATGGGGCTGAGTGCTGCTGGGATTATGGGGCTGTGTGCTGCTGGGATTATGGGGCTGTGTGCTGCCTGGGATTATGGGGCTGAGTGCTGCTGGGATTATGAGTCTGAGTGCTGCTGGGATTATGAGTCTGAGTGCTAAACCCAGCCTGGGGCAGACAGCCTGGATGTGACATGAGAGAGACAGAGACAGACTTCCTCACGTAACCCCTGATGCCACTGCCCCTCCCTTTTCTCTCTGCTCCTTGCTGCCCTCTGCCATGTGCCAGTCTGCCTTGGAGCCTGCCAAGTATGGACTGAAACCTCGGGTAATTGTGAGCTAGATAAACCTTTCCTTCTGTAATTTTGAGTGTCAGGTATTTGTACGAGCAACAAGAGAAACTGAAACACGGCCCGAGCCTCGACCTTCTCAGCGAAACCTGCTTGTGCAGGCTGATCTCAGTACAAGTCTAGTATGTGGTACGCACATGCACACCCACACACGCGTTTACAGAGATTCCAAGTTACTTCTGGGGGCTTCAGGGTCTAGGTTCCCTTCAGGAGTGTGGGTGGCTGGCTATCCCTCTCAGCTGAAGTAGTCTGAAGAGCTCATTTCTTTCAAAAGAAACGATCCTTTCTGTGGCCATTTTATGTGGACAAGCTCTCGTCCCCCTTGCCGCACGCCCCCATGCTTGTGGGGATCTGGCCTCAGCTGTTCCCCGAGCCAGTGCTGGGGAGAAGGGGAAAAGAAGAGTGGTGACAGACGCTGCGCCTCCTGAAACATCAGCGGAAGTGCTAAGTGATCGCCAGCTACGCTGTGAAGAGCTGCGCATGAACCTCAGCTCATTTCAGGCCTTTTTTTTTTCCCTGTACGCAAAAACCCAGAGTAGCGCAGGTAACTAGGAGTACGGGTTGCCCCGGAAAATCCCCTCTTCCCTCCTGACCTTCATCCAGAACTGCATCCTGTCTTTTTTTATCTAACTCTGTAATTAAAGGGAAGCACGGCACGTCCACTTCTCCTCTGGCCAGGTGACCCAATATCAAGGGAGAGCCATTGCCTTATTAGACGACACAGAGTCAAATGGCAGAAGCCGAGTCGCGGGTGACATTATCCAATTGAATGTCTTAACCCTAGAACATGGGCTCCGGAAATAGCCACGGCTCCAGCGGGCTGCCTGAGTATCCACTAACGCTGGCCACATGATTTGTTGCTTTTAATTAAAGTGGTAGCCGTGTCCACTTTTGCACTAATCTCGGAGACAGCAGTGCTTTGTAGAGATGATGAGCCTCGCTTCAATAAAGTGATGTGCAAAGTCCTTTTTTTTTAATTATTAAATCTAAATTAGTTGGAGAGTTAAAATAAATCATCACTGAAAAGAAGAGTGAGCAAATATTAGCGGCCCAATAAATCCATCGCTGTGCACGAAGGAAGACAAGCTCCTATGAAGCGCTGGGCCCGCCGGCGAGAGCAGCATTAGAGCGGCTGGAAGCGTGAGGGGAGACGGCGCAGGCGTGAGACGCCCGGAAACGGCGGAGCGTGTCCTACGTCTTCTCCCCACGTCTGTGCTTTCCCGGCCTGCTCTGACCTGCCTCCCAGCCCGGCTGAGCCCACCAGCGTGCGCACAGAAGACCAAGCTTTGCTGGGGGAAAGGCGGCCGCACGCAGCAAACACCGTAGAAACGCCAAGAAGACCCCAGTGATCATCCACACGGCGTGCCACGCCGCCCTTCGGTTCTGTAGTAACTTAGGGGTTAAAACTGTGTTTTCTCCCTGAAAATGGGAAGAGGAGAGTACAAGAAGGCATATTTTTAATAAATAGATGTTCCGGTCAACCTCGGGGGCTTGGCCAGGCAGCAGCACTGCCTCTGGGTGGGGAGGGCTGCTTTCTCTGCGGTTTCTCGGACTGCGCACGCTGCCCACCTGCCCAGCCTCCCCGACGCCCCTTACGCACTCCCCTAAGCCTCCACTTTCTCTTTATTTTCCCCAACACGCTCACACACACACACACATGCACGTGTGCACACACACACGCACGCACACACACATATGCACACACGCACACACCAGGAAGGAGCGACTCTCCCCCCTCACTCTGCATCTGCTCCTGTGCAGTCGCAGGAGTAAAACACAAAGCGCACTCTCTTCAACTCGGATTTCCTGCCCAGGAAAGGTGAGCCTGGTAAGGCTTCCGCGCACTGCTGGGTGTGCGAACTTGTAGGAACCTCAGAAATGTCACACCA
>NDGN011417513.1:0-11340 GCA_002564285.1 Tympanoctomys barrerae
AGACTGCTAGACAGTGTTAGATGTTTAGTTGAATTCAAACACTTATAGTACTTAGATGCCAATTAAATATTCACCTCTGACAGGACAATAAATAAATAAATAAATAAATAAAAATTAGAAAAAAAATAAAGAACTGAATAAAGTCAAATTTAAAGTCAGGGAGATGCAAACAGTTTTAAAGCAGAAGGAAATAAATGTGCAGGGAGTGAATACAGGTTTTCAGAAATGGTATGTGTCCTGCCACCTGATGACAAGGGTGTTACCTTGAATCAGGACATCTAATGCCAGATGCAGTACTAGATTTTGGAGGGTTGGCACGTTGCCTAGTTCTCCATCTAGGCTGAATGGTTAGGGCCGGGAGTAGGTCAGGAAAAATCTATGTAAAGGAGATTGTAAACAGCTGCTTTAGGGAACGCAGAAGGCCTCAAACAGGTGAGCAAGGAGGATGATGAGGGGCCAGGCAGGAAGTGCACCGGGGGAACTCTGCAAGACTGAGACATGAGGATTCCAAGTTCATCCTGGACCAGGCAACTTAATGAGAAGGAAAAAAAAAGGGTATCACAATCTCTGGCTTGAAAACATACTGCAAAGCTACTGTGATAAAAACAACATAGTATTGGCAAAACCAAAGCAAACATGCAGACCTGAGGATCAGTGGAACAGATTAGAATATGTAGACAACTCCAGACATACTCAGCCACCTCATCTTTGACGATGGAGCCAAATATCTTTGCTGGAAGAAAGACAGCCTCTTTTATAAATGGTGCTGGAAAAACTGGCTTTGCACATGCTGAAGGCTAAAGCTAGACCCATATCTTCCACCATGCACTAAACTAAAATAAAAATAGATCAAAGATCTAAACATTAAAACAGAGACACTAAGTCTGCTAGAAGACAGAATAGGTAGAGGTTGTTGTGGTTTGTGTATAATTATTCCCCCAAAGCCTCATGCACTCATGGGCAGCTTCTGGAGTTTGTGACTGATTGTTGTGGGTGTGGATGCTGCACGTGCCTTGGGGCAGGTAATATGCATTTCAGTGTAAGGAAGAAAGAGAAGCTAGCTGCTTGAGCTGCTGTTATCCTTCCCTTTGTGTCTCTTGCTCTTTGTTTTGGCCATGAAAAGTTGCCCTCTGCTGTGTACTGACTGCTCTGCCTTGGACCCAGCTGAATATGGACTGAAACCTCTAGTAACTGTGAGCTAAATAAACCTTTCCTTCCTTCATTTTGGGTGTCAGGTATTTGTCCCAGCAATGAGAGACGCATAACTAAGACAGAGGTGTTGAAGATGATGGTGTAGGCAAAGACTTTATACAAAACCCTGATCACACAAGAACTATCACAAAGAATCAACAACTAGGATCTCATCTTATTAAAAAGCTTCACATAGCAAGAGAAACCACCAACAAAGTGAAGAGACAACCCACAATGTGGGAAAAAATTTTTTGTCAGCTGTTCCTCAGAAGAAGTAATATCAATAGTATAGAAAGAACTCAAAAAGAAATTGGACACCCCAAATAAAAAAATTCAATCCAAAAATGAGCATTTGAAATGTGCAGACATTTCAGCCAAATGTCCGTCAACTTATGAACAGATAAAGATGTGTTTTTTCTTTTTTTTCATACAATGGAGTACTACTCAACCATAAAGGATATTCTTGAGCTATATCTAGGTAAAGGGATGGACCTTGAGACCATACTCTTTTAAGTGAAATAAACTGGACACACATGAGTAAATACCGTACTGTTTCTCTGGTGTGAGAAATGGAGTGTAAATAAGGACCAACATGTGTAACAGATACTGTGAGCTAGGAAGAAAATGTTCAAATGGGAAGGGGAACTAGGCAGTGGGGAGTGGGACAGGAAAGAATTGAAAAGAAGGAAAATGAGTAACAAGGAAGGAATAGAAACAAAACTTTTATAAATAAGGAGGGGAAGAGAGGTTGGGGGAAGCATGGAGAAGTGGAAAAAAGAAACTATATCCTACACAGGTACAAATTCTCTATGATGAATGTGATCATTATGTATACTTAAAATCTACCAATAAATTTAATTAAAAATAATTAAGGCCCTGTATCCAATCTCTAGTACAGCAAATACATGAAAAAATAAAGCCAGAAAACTAGAACATGCTTGCCACACGTGCTCCAGGATGGGCGGGGAGTTCGCTAGATACTTATCAGCCGAACTAAGGAAGCAGAGCAGGTGTCCTGGACCCAGGCTTGGGAGGAGGCTTGCAGAGGGCTGGCATGTGGGTATCAGCACTTTTGCTCTTCTCCTGCTCTGCAGGTCACCGAAGCATCAATGGACCAGTGAGGACTGACCATGACCAGGACACGCCCACTGCCTCTGGGCTTAAGCCTCACTCCTCTTACCCTAGTTGTGTGGGAATCACCGACCCTGCAGGAGCTGCCGTGTGGGAAGAGAGGCGGTGCTCTCCATTCCTGGCCACCCATCAGCTAGCGCAGCAGAAGCTCCCACAGGGGCCCCAGGGGTGCTCTGTTTCTGAGGATGAGCATGGGGCAGGGTGTGGGTAGAAGCTGAGGTCCAGCGCAGAGGCTGAGAGACCCTGGATCAGGGCTCTTGGGCCAAGGATGGGGCTCAGAAGTGACAAAGTCTGAGCACCTGGGGGGCAGTGCCCTGTGGGCTGGGGGCTCCTTGGTCTCTGAGGTCCAGAAGCGTCCAAAATCTGGAAACTATGTGGTAAAGTCAAACCGATCTGTTTACTGGAGCAAGATCAAGGCCATAGGAGCCACAAAGCAACATGGCTATGGTGGCAGGGCTGAGATGGCCAAGGCAGACGAGGGCCGGCATCTCAGAAGCCACTGAATTACTATTGCCACTGCCGGTACTGATGGCAGGTTGCTACATACTGTGCATTGTACTAAAGGCTTCCCAGGGTGACCTCAAAGCAGGCGGAATGCTGCTCCCCACCTCTTCTTTTTGTTGCATGAGGCAGCTGAGGTTCAAGTTAAATCACTTGGCCCTGACTCTCTCCATCCCTACTCCTCATGTGCTAAGCCACAGGCTGCCTTGGCTCCTACCGACCAGGGTCCCCTATGCTCATGCTCCTCCCTCACCATCCCTCATCACAGATGACATTACAGAGAGGCACAGGGTTGGGACCCTGCCAGTGCCACTAGCCAGCTGCTGAGAGCAGTGATTTCTTTCACTGGCACTGGTGTGTGTGTGTGTGTGTGTGTGTGTGTGTGGTGGGGAAGGAAGGAGCTTTGTAGTTTCTACCAAATACTACCCAGAGGCAGACAGAGGGAAGCCACAGGAAGGGCCAGGCTCCTAGTGCTGAGCAGAGGAGGGAGCAGAATGGGGCAGGAGGAGGGGTCTAGCGGCACTGATCTGTAAATGTTTATTGTTTTCATTAACTTTCCCCTGCGTGTTCTTGGGGTGCCACATTTCACTGCACACCAGGCAGGGCAGCAGATGGGAGGAGTAAGAGCCAGCAGCTGGGCTGGGGGCCGAGCTGAGAGGATGCCAGCAGCAGCGTGCCAGGATGGTGGAGAGGTCTCCCTGGCACACAGGGTTGACTGCCCGCAGCGGGCAGAGGTGGGGCTCTCTGGACACACACAGGTGCCAGCCAAGGCATCCTGCTTAGCACTACCCCAGATGGGGAGAGAGGCTGCAGCTTCAGGGATGTCTAAGCAGTCGAGCAGGTCAGGAAGGATGCCCTTTTGGCTGCAGGGGATGTGAAAACTTCACACACCTGCTCTCGTGTCACTTGGAGCAACATGCTAGGTGGCTGCCACCTCATTCGCCCCACTTTGAAAGTAAGAAGCAGACACAAGATGCCAACCTGGAGCAAGTCTCAGAGGAGGCAGAAGGCAGCAAGGGCCCCCAGCCCGCATCGCAGCACCCCCGGAGGGAAGGAGCCTCTATGCGTGCCTCTCCTTGAGGCCCTCTGCTGCATGCTTTCTGGCCTGAGCTCGCTTGCTGGTCCTGAGTCCCGGGAAGGAGGTGCTGTGCCCCGTGGTATGACTGAGCACCTTCACTGGAAAGAAGCTAAATGCTGCCTCTCCATCTGCGCAGCTCCACGGTCAGAGCCCGTGAGAGAGTCTGGACTGAGAGCCCGGGGGATTCCAGCGGAGGAGAGCGTCCACGACTGGGCCGTGGTTTCAATTTCCTTTACACTGTTTCTCTGCCTTCTTCTATGCCCATCCACTTGCGTGTGGACTGGCTGGCTAGTTCCTTTAACAAGGAGTTTTTAAGTCCCATGTAAATATAGGACTTAAGACAGCATGTGGGGAGGAGATGCAAAGACATCTGTGGCCCCTGGTTGGCGGCCACTGCCGTTCGTGACTGCAGCACACACAGGAATGGGAGGGGCGCTGGTCCAGCCCTGGGAAAACGCAGCGTGCCTGCTGCCAGCTCCTCCGGTACCCAGGGGAGGGCCTCAGAAGACAGCCCCACTCAGAGCCAGCTGTGGCTCATCCCCCACACATCCCAGCCTTTGTTCGCGGGCGGATTATCTCTGCTCTGATGAGTGTGGTGCCAGCCTCAGCATCAGCAGGGGGCTGCATCTACGGGGCCTCCGGCCCTCCTGCTCTTTAGATGCTGAGCTAAAATCGGAGCTCATGGCTTCCTTCAGCAGGGAGTCTGCCAAGCTGTGGGCCGCGGTGGACTGCGAGGGAGCACCCGCAGCACTCCTGCAAGCTGCTCTCCTCCCCCTGCTCCGTTTCCCCCTCAGTTCCTCCCAGCGGGCCCTGTGGGTGAGCCGGGGGACAGGGGCAGGAAGAGCACTGGCTTTGGGGTCAGAGGACAGAGGTGCACATTCTAGCCACTCAGCAGCGTGACCGTGGCTGAGGCCATGCCAGCCTTGGTCTCCTGAGCTGTGGGAGGGGACAGCAAGGCCCAGGCAGCCCTGCGGGTCACAGGAAGAGCTGGTGCCACGTTAACTTCCACGCCATCACAATGGCCAGACATCGGCCAGTGGCATTTGGCTACCATAAGCTGTGCGCATGCTCCATCCTCTGAGACAAGCTTCCAGACTGCTCCACCTGCTGACTTTCAGAGAGGATAGGCCTCTTACCAGATGCTGGGCTAGCTGGGGTGTGAGGGGTGCGGGGCTGTGGCCTTCCCACCAGTGTACACCTTCTTAAGGGTGGCCCATCACTGGCGGAACCCAAGCTCCGGGTTGCTCCTCACAGTCCTACATGATAATCTGGTCTCCGACTGTGCCCCAGCTTCACTTAACACCAGTCTCCCACGTCCTTGAGCTTCCAGGAAGGTCCTCAACATGCCAGCCTCTGCCCCCAGGCCGCAGCGTGTGCTGTGTAAAGCACTCCTTCCTGCTCTTTACTTGGTTGGCTGCGGATAATCCACAGGTCTAGGTGCATCACTTCCTCTGGGACGCTTGGCCGGACTGCACGCTGTCATCTCCGCATACTGAACTAAGTTAGGTCTCTCTGGTGGAGTCACATGACAGGATTCATCAGCACTTATATATGTGGGTGCTTGCTTATGGATCAGTGCTCATCTCATGCAAGTTGGCATGTGCTGTCCCTGTGACCATTGTGGTTTGGCACATGATGGCATCTCCTAAGGCGTGGACAGAGTGCACGTACACTCGATGGAGGCAGCAATAAGGAGGAATGGGGAGACACTACTAGTTCCAGACCAGTGGAAAGGCAGAGGGCTCCAAGGGGTGACACATGGGTCCAGGACAAAGACTCAAGGGTAGGCTGTCTGCGTTTACAATTTTAGAGAAGCAGCTATAAAAGCGGATGTGCTCTGAGGCCCTGGGAAAGACGCAGATGTGGTTTTACAGTCTGCTGTGGCTGGTGTCTAGAGTGCTCTGGGAGCTGAGAAATGGGCCAGGAAATAGGAGGGCTCTGTGGAGGGAGTGGACACTGCCCATGTCCTCATGGGGTGGCCCTGCTTCCAGGCATCCAAGATGGTTGTAGCCTCACCAGGACCTTAGGCTCGTCAGGGAAAAGGGCTTTGTGAACGCAACTAGTGTGAGTGACGTACAAGCTTTCCCTCAGGTGTCTGCAGCCGTGTAGTCCTAGGACCTGTCCCATCTCCAAGCTTCTCTGGAGCATTTATCCTCCAGACAGCAATTACAAAGTTGAACAGCAAAGGAAGGGGAGGATGGACAGCCAAACAGGAAGCTGGGCTAGAAGCCACTTTCTTAAAATAAAATACTTCATATCCATGCCAGCTACACAACACTCCTCCCATCCCTCCCAGAGCCCTGCAATTCCTCCTCACATTGTCCACTTTCTGACCCCGTGCTCTAGTGCAGGGCTAGGATGTTGATATAGAAATGAGATAATAGCCCTACCCCACACCATCACTTTTTAGGGCACTTGAGCACCCAATGATGGGTAATCACTCTACATTCCCAAGGCATGGCCACTGTGACCATGTGTTCACTCACTGACACAGGGTCCTCACCAGGCAGAGCAATGCCACATCACTGGACTGACCCCTGATTCAATAGAACTCACTGCCAAAACACAAGTCAGGAGGGAAGGAGATGGCATGAGTCCAAGGAGAAGCCACTTTTCCACTACAATGTAGGAAGAGCCATGCAAGATCATAGGTGACTACTCTTTGGTGGTATTGGGATGGACCCCAGGACCCTTGCACTGAGTTACACCCGCAGCCCTTTATAAAATTTATTTTGAGATAGGGTCTGAGTTGCTCAGTTGCTCAAGCAGGAGGAAGAGGAGCCCAAGCAAAGGGCCTTGCTGAGGCCTGGTGTGGGCAGAAAGGGTGGTATTAACAGAAGAAGTGGTTTCTCTACTAGCTGGGTGCACAATTAGGTTGTTTGTGAGGCTAGAGGGCCGTGGCTTTGACAACTCCCCTGTAGCTGTCTTGTTGAGCTGCTATAAAACCATACACTTCATGAGTTCTGCCTCCCTGTACCATGGAGATAGATGGCTCATCAGTGTTTGGTGTCTGAAGGAACAGGAGAGGAACCAGAATCAGATACTGACTTGGTGCCCTTCACAAAGCACTCCCCATTTAATCTTCATGAAAATCCCATCAAGTAGCTACCATGTCCTGCCAAGAAAACCCAAGCTTGGAAAGGCTAAGTGATAGTTTCAAGGTCCAGTGGCCTGAAAGTGATGAAGATGGGGCCAGAGCCCATGTCTACCTTCTGTTTGGCTACCTGCCACACTTTCTTGCTTCTCACAGAGGCAAGATGGAGTGAGAACTTAGGAATTCGGCTGTCTATCTGGTTGAACCACCATTTGTTTACAAAGCAATAAAAGCAGGCACTTCCTGTACCAGAAGTCTATTTTTTCTGAAGAATCTTCCAGCACGTGGCTCCCAAGAAGATCTGTCCAAACTGCCTGTAATATACTTGGTAAACATGAGCCAGAAATAATTAGCTAATGAGCTAACATCAATGCTAATTATCTGCACCCGTGGAAGTAAGTGTTGATATAGGAATAAAAAGCTGAAGAATGTTCCTAGGATGGTGGGGCCACCTTGTGCTGGACCCCGAGCCCTGCCTGGCATTTCTGCCTGTCTCTGTCCAACAGGAGCTCGTGTGTAGGTGATCTTCTATACACTGGTGCACTCAATACCTCACCCTTCTCCCACCCTGTGTCCTTTGTCTCGCTCTTCTGTCCTGGAGGTACTTCATCTTGAATTCCATTTTATTCTCTGCCTATTGCTCTTCAAACTTCAGATTTCCACACTCCCCACTCCTTGCCTTCTTTAGTGGTTCTGGAGATTGAGCTCAGGAGCATGGAGCTATAGCTCTACTCTCTCCCTGGGGCTCTTGCTGCATTTCCTAAGCAAGACTTGAATTTGGTACTGCCATGTCTCGTACTGCCCAGTAGCTGGATTTATAGGCTTGATCCCCATGACTGGGATAAGTCTGCACCTGGCATTCAGGCAGCAGGCCATGGTGCCTCGTACTCTATGCTCCTCAGCCGCAAGCCATCCCTGCTCCCCTGGTCCTGACCCTCAGAAGCCCAGGACACGTGGTCCTGGAGGAAAATCTGCCAGGCATCGCAGCTCAGTCATCCCAAACACACTTTCCTAAATTTGATAATATCTGACCAGTTATTTTTGTGTGACACGATGAGAATAATATGTGTTCAGAAATGTCACCCTAACGTGCAGGTTTTGGGGCATGAAAGAGCACATAACTTTGTTTAATCTGTAACAGTTCTGTTTAAGGGGAGATGGTCATCCCTGTTTTACAGACAAGCACACTGGATCTGTGGGACACTGTAACTTGTCATTAAGGGATCACTCCAGAATTAGAGTTGGTCGGTCTGAGCCCCAAATCTATACTCTTTAGATCCTGCTTGCAAATCCATAAGAGTTAAGGATATGTAAAGACACAAGTATATGTAAGTGACACCTTAAAGGAGCTTCACAGAGAAATATTTGAGAATATAAAAGTCTTTATGTAAATAAGCACTGTTAATTTTTCGTTTTATAAGTTTTTTCAAAATCTTTTTTTTTTTTATTGCGATACTGAGGATTGAACTCTGGACCTTGCGCTTGCCAGGGAAGTGCTTATGCAGCTGAGCTATATCCCCATTCCCCAAAATATACCTACATATCTAAATCTGCATCCATCCATCCATCCACGCCCCACCCCCCACCAACCCATCCCTCCATCCAGGGCCCTGAATAGATACTGGGCTGAAAGAGATTAGAATGAAACATCCGTGTTGTGTCATAATTCTGGGTACAAAAGATGGCTGTCAGCTGCAAGGTTATATACAGAGGACCTTATGTTTTCATTTCCAAGCAGCCGCTTTAAGTCCCTGCCCATCCCATGGCTCCCATCAAGACATGAGGGGCTGACAGGACAATCATCTCCTTTTACTTTTTATTTTTCCTGGCCCTGTGTGACCCAGAATCCACAGATCCCCATTCAAAAGCCTTCTTTTTATATACCATGTCCCTCCATCCCTTCTCACGTGTAAAGAGGCTAAGAGACTGAGCCTGTGCCAAATGAGCAGAGGACAAGCCCCAGAGAAGTGTGTCAGAGCAATTCTCGGCAGAATAAAAGAGTCCCGATCAGCAGGGCTTCTCAGGGGCTACGAATGGCAGCCAAGCTGGTCACAGGGGAAGCACTCTATTATGTTTTTTAAAGAAGGCAACAAAATTAGCAGATGTAGATTGGTCACCACAGGTAAGGCAGGCATTGATTTTTGAGGACAGATTTGCATTACTATGTCCTGACTGGCTGGGATGATCCGGGATAGGGCTGCTGCAGAGAGAATCAGAGTCCTGGCATTAATCTCTGTGCAAGAGGACACAGGCTTGGGAGTGGCGTCCGGGGCAGGTTGTGTGTACACATGTGGGTGTTCTGAGTGCATGCTTTAGGGAGCCACGGAGCTGGGAGGTGGAGGGATGCAGGAGACCAGCTAGAGGACTGACCTCAACAAGAAGTGCTGGACGCATCCTGACAGAAAGTCACCTTGTGTGCGACTGCACATAGGAACGGACCCAATCCACAGCCACAAGAAAAATGGTGGAAAGTGAGGGGCAGGAACAGGGGAGGTGGGGAGGGTGACACTCAAATGCACCCCAGTGAAGAAAGAGGCTGCCATCCAGAGGAGAGGGAAGGAAAGGGCAGGAGTGTATGGACACACAGGGAAGCTGGGTCCTGCTCGCTTCCTGCATGAATCAGTCCCCACACCCTGGTGAGCTCCGCTGGGAAGTGTGCGTGTAGCAGTGAGCTCAGCTCTCTAGCAGGGACTGAAGTGGGTACTTTCCAATCAAGGTGGCCTTGGTACTGCCCCTGCCCGTGCTGCAACGCATGGAGATGAATCTGAGAATTCCTGCTGTCATGTTGTGTCAGGGTAGATTTCCTTTGGCTTCAAACAGTCTTTATTATTTATCAAAACCAATAGCACAGCAGTGTCCTATGGAAGTAGGGCCAGAACGTGCCTGAATTTTCCTGCAGTGAGATTTTGACCATGCAGCACCGCTTGCAACAATCAGGATGGTCACACGTCCTGGAAGGAGCCCTGAGAGGAGCAAGGGGTGTTTGGGGGCCATGTGAGGCTGAGACGCGCCCTCCCCTGCAACAAGATGCCATGCTGGCTTCTGAGGCTTCAAAACATATAGTGAATGGTTATATTTAAAGAAATTATTACAATAAAAGACACATTGTCAAGAATGATGGGCTGAGCACATTAAGAATGAGGGGGGATATTTTAAGGGAGATTAATGGCAATGTTTCTTGGACTATAATAACTTTTTCAAAAACTTAAACATTCACTGTATTTTTTATTGCACCTCATGTTTTCATGCTGAGGGGAGACAGTATTTCATGCTCAGTTCCTCATTTGCTGCTCAGCACAGCGCTTCTGTAAACAGATATTAGACCCATGTTATGGACAGATAGCCTGTGACTTACTAAGTTGCAACTTAATGATTTCTTGACTTTATAATGATGCAAAAACAACATGCATTCAGTAGAAACTACATTTTGAATTTTGGATTTTAATCTAGTTAGTGAGGTGCAGGATGACCCTCTCATGGTTTGAGGTGGGCAAACAGCACCCCTTTCATTACAGTGGACCATGTGACCAAACTGCAAAGTTCAGTAGGCTGGGTATGTTAAATGCATTTGGACTAAAGATATTTTCAGGTTAGAATGGTTCTGTCAGGACACAACCCCACGGAAAGCTGACAAGTATCAATGTGAACAAATATGCTCAAGGAGCTGGGGCAACTTGTTTAAGTGAGCAGATTATTAGGCGGCAGAACTGGC
Source organism: Tympanoctomys barrerae (assembly GCA_002564285.1). Taxonomy (NCBI): domain Eukaryota; kingdom Metazoa; phylum Chordata; class Mammalia; order Rodentia; family Octodontidae; genus Tympanoctomys; species Tympanoctomys barrerae. The sequence continues at coordinate 10,708 of NDGN011417513.1, forward strand.
AGGTCTCTGTGACCCACAGGACACTTCTATGTGACAGTAGGTACAGCCCACTCTGTCTGTTCATGCTGCCCTGGAGGGTCCTGCAGGAGCAAGGCTGCCCACATGAAGCCTGCCCTCGGTAGCTGCATCCTCGCTCCCAAAGGGCTGGTCCCAGCCCCACGCTGGGTAGCTTCCCTTCCTTGCAGTACTGCATACTCAATGCAGTGGCCACTCCAGTGCTAGGTGAGGGCCCAGAGTACTAGGGTAGGGAGGGGCACCCAATCCCAGGAGGACTCAGGTAGCAGTAGAGTACCTAATGTCCATGTGCCTGAGACCACAGAGACAGACAGAAGTCTGACAAATAAAAAGGAGTGGGCCAGGAACCAGGACAGGTGGCAGAACAGCTGATGGAGGCACAGAGACCAGCATGCCCCCTCCTGGGGCCGTCCTAAGGCCCAGGTGCATCTTGGGAGATGTGTGCTCTTCATAGCTACCCAATTCTGGGGGCCAGGCTGTCCAAAGCCCTCCAGGGGAGTGGGACTGTGACTACAGGGGAGTGGAGGGGTGCTACCACTCTTCTCTTTTTATATAAATTTTATTGAGAAAGAAGTAGCAATGAGACAGTTTCAAAACAGGCTAGTAGGACAGTTACAA
>NDGN011417530.1:0-11155 GCA_002564285.1 Tympanoctomys barrerae
CAGGGTGATGGCTTGGTGGAATAAGCGCTTCCCTGACAAGCTCAAGGGCCTGAGTTCAATCCCCGGTTCTGCAAAAAAAAAGAATAAAATTAATTTCACCAGTAACTAAATAAACATTATAAAAGATGAAGTAAAACATGAAGTAAAAAAAAATTCAAAGCAGTTACTATTAAGTTCAAAGTTTTGTATATATCTCTCGTTATCCTATAAAATGTAGGCATTGATTAAGTGTATTGAGCTTGTGAATCTGGAAGAAAAACAGAGAAGCCTACGAGTTGTCAGAGCATATTTATATGCAGTATGGTGAGATGTGCTTTACTCCTAGGAGGTGGTTTAAGTGTCACCTATGTGAGCTAAATCACACCAGTCAGCAGAATGAGATTTACGCATGAGTTACTACTAGTTTTACGTATCTTGTGACAATTAGAATGTACAATAGAAATCAGTGCCTCACCTCGATCTTTGTTTTAGTATACAGTGAGAACTTGTTCTTTTCTACCTCAGAAAGTTCTTTCATATTATGAAAAACAAGCACTTCATACATAAAGTTCACCAACATATCCATTCTTGAAAGTTTTATAGTTTATATTTTAATAGGGCTATTTTGATATTTCAAATACAACATACACATACGTGTCCTTAAGCCAGATAAGAGCTTCTTAGTTTATATGTAATAATTTTGTATAAGGACTTCACAAATCATGAAAATAAGAATGACGCATTACTTCTATTTTCTCCTTAAGAATAGAGGACTGAAGATGGAGCTCACAGGAAGAGCAATTGTCTAGCATGTAGTAGGCCCCATAGGTTTAACGTACACACACACACACACACACACACACACACAGAGGCACACACACACTAGATAAAATCCCCTTCCTGTGCTGTCAGTTAGCGTTTGTAGCTCATCCACTAGATGGCGCTTGGCAGCAGCATTCTTTGTTTTTGTTGTTTTTTAATCTGTAAATTCATCATGAATGAACTTCCACAACTGCTTTGGAAAGAGGCAAGAATGATGGGATAAGAGTGTTTGAATTGTGGGATATTTTTAGGGAGATGAACGGCAATGTTTTACTATAATAAATCCTTTAATGTAACGTTCATTGTATATTTTGATCACAGTTTCCCAGTAATACCATTCAGAGTACTTATAATTCATACCACATCACAGAATACCCTACATACATTTTATCATAATTATATTAAAATGAAGATTCTTATGAAATAATTTTAAGATATAAAAGCTAAAAGGGAAATATCCTAAGTATTATCTTCCCAAATCAGCACTTACTGTAATTTCACCCTGAATTATTCTGAAATAATATATTTTAGTGCATGCACAGCCACAGGTATATTTTTTGTTTAATGGAATAATTGCCATTAACGTTGGGTCATAACAAATCAGTTTCTACTTTTCTGATACATCCTCCTACTATTTTTCTCTGGAGGAGGAAAAACTTCAAAATTTTCATCTCTGTAATTCAGCCATTGAAACTTTGATCAAGATACTGCTTTCATCCCCATAAACATTGAATAGAAAATAACTTTTTAAGAAATCCACACATTTAATTCATTTTTACTGAGCATCTGCAAGAGCTAGAGACCATGTGGGGTTGTATAAATAAGATGAAGAGCAAACTAAAAAAATGTAAGAGGCAAAAGGATTTAACTGAGTTCAGGGAAGTTTGAGAAAACCTCTGTGAGTGACTGGCTTCGAAGAGTAGATTGCACCTGTGAGGAGGAGGTTTCTAAGAAAGAGCCTGCAAAAATATCTCAGAAACAAATTATTTCCGTTCAGCCCAGGTATTATCTCCATTCAGCAGATAGCACCAGCCTCCTCAGCCAGAAGGATGATGAGAGACAGGACTAGGGAGAGGGATGAGGTCATGTGATGGATGTGAGTGGAGAGACTGTGTTCACACCAAAGAAGTGTTCCCCTTAGCTCCCCACACCTGCCTTCACCAGCTGGAACAAGGGCAAAACAGCTGAGAGAGTAAGGCCAGTGAATATCAGAAGGCAGGGGGCAGCAGAACTTGGATGCTCATTGGTGACAAGGGTCTGGCAGAAGCGGAAGGTGAGTGCTTCAGGTGAAGAAGGGACATTCCCAAAGCCTGTAGACCAAGAAGACCAATGAGAATGTCACAGAGCAGTCGCTCCTAATGTGGCATATGTGTCACCATGGACCTTTGAATTGGAGCTGAAACAACTTTGCAAGAATAAAAGAGAAGTGAGGTAAGGTGAGAAATTTCAGAGTTCCCAAAAAGTCTCAATGGAGGACCTCAGTAACAAGAGCAGAGTAGAACAATTCTTGCTCCACTGAGAAAAAACTGCAGGAGTTGACAGGTGACAGGAAGCCTGAGGACAGAAGTAGAGCTGGCAACCAGTCTGAGGTCACATCCCCCCTTTGCAGGCCATGTGTGTGTGTGTCGTCATTTTATCTGTCCAAATATGTACTATAGATGTCATCATGGAATGCACATGTGCTCATCGTGTGAACTACTGAAATGGAGCCAGCTTGTGTCTGCTGTACATTTTTCTGCCCACAACGCATGTGTGCTGCAGGATTCCACACATCCTTCCTATTCATTTTAGCCCCTCACACTTCTTCCTTTCCAGTTTCCTGATGATTGAAAAGCCCTCAACTACCCACTCATGCCACTGTCCTGCTTCTCTTCCACAACACTTTCCTAGCTAGAGAGTCTGTTTCCTCTGCCTAATAGCCAGTTACGCTTCAGAGATTAACTAAGTACTGGTTGCTACATTGTACCAACTTAAGTTCAGAAATTTGATTAAGTTACTCAGCAGAGAGCCAGGATTCATAGTTTGTGAACATCCCCTTCCTGTGCAAGAAGAGGTCATAGACATTATGTGAGCTCTACACCCCCAGCCCAGGATAGCTTGTATATAATATAAGAAGGGGAGGTGGTTGGCTAAGGGTGGCAGCTGCTGCCCTTCTCTTTGTTCTTCACTGTTTTCTGCTGCCATGAGCTGCTGCCCTTTACCATGAACCAATCTTCCTGGGAGCCAGCTGCCTATAGATTGAAAACTCCACAAACTGTGAGCTAAATAAACCTTCTCTTCCTACTATGGTTTGTGTCTAGTTGTCCCCCAAAGCCTCATGTAGTCATGGGGCAGGTTCTGGAGTTCGTGCTGGATTATTGAGGTTTGGATGATGTACCTGCCCTGGGGCAGGTAATTTGCATTACAGTATAAAAAGGCAAGAGAGGCTGGGTAGCTAGCTCCTCAGCTGCTGCAATTCTCTTTAGCTCTCTGCCCTTTGTTACTGCCATGAAAGGTTGCCCTCTGCCCTGTGCCGCTCTGCCTTGGAGCCACCTGAGTATGGACTGAAACCTCCAGTAACTGCGAGCTAAATAAATCTTTCTTTCCTTCATTCTGAGTGTTGAGTATTTTTCACTCAACAATGAGAGAAAAGGAACTGAGACACTTCCTTAATTTGGGGTGTTGCTTTTTCCCAGCAACAAGTGAAAAGTAAATGACATCTGCCAGTAGTTCTTCCTTATCTTCTTAGGACAAACACTACCCCCTTGCATTTTCTCATTTCAGATTCCTCAGTAAGAATATCTCACACATTGTATGTAGTTCAAGAAAATAAGTCTGAAAATGCATACCATCCATTTGTGCCTTTGTTTTAAAAAACAATGTTGCACTATGGAACTACTACAGGACTATGACTCCACAGTTACCTGCTAACTGTATTTCTATAGGAAATGGGAGCTAAGGAAGGGCTCCTCTTGTGGTTAGGAACTCTTTCCTATACAACCTTTGGAGAAAAAATGATTCCTGTATCCATAGTTGCGACCCCATCTCCACTCTCACTGTGCTTACTGCAGCTATCCATGAAGGGGGAGTCTAGTGGCATCTTTTTGAGGCCATCTTGAGAGTAACAGATTGTGACAGCAACAACAGGAAAAAGAGCAGCCTCTGGTTGCTGGGGAGACCTTATCTTGGAGACCTTAAGACTAAGTCTCATTCTGTTCTTATCCTCAGGAGCCCATTCCCTATTAAATGATAAATGAGTCTAGATCTCCAAATCCTTACAGTCATCTGAGTAGGACTGGTGGCTACTAGTCATACATATGAAGGTCCTCAGGCTATGGGTGGTAGAGGACATGTGCAATGAGCTCATGGCCTGCAGAAGGACAGGGGCACAGAGTAACTACAAATTGAACTCTTTACAAACAAAGGAATGGAAAGTGATGCACCTAATTGGTGGTCAGAAAATGAAAAGATGAAAAATTGGACAGAAAAAAAATCAGAACTTGTACAATGTATTTATGTTGATATAAAGGCCACAAATGGTTTTCTAAATTGACAAACAGGAAATAAAATATGTGCCTGAAATGGCTGTCCATGTTTGTAGTAACAGCAGTGTGGAAGCCTAGGCAAGAGGACCTCAGTGAATTCCAGCTTACAACGAGTTCAAGGAAAGCCCCATATGGCTTGCCAAACACCCACTCAAAAAGGGAGGGGTATGCAAAATGCTTGATATCTTCAGAAAAAAAATAACCCTGAGTCAGAGGCCCTGACCACTGAATGGAGAGCCCCAGGTATAACCCCAATGGCTCTGTGCCCAACAGAGAGGCAGGGAGAAAAGCACTGGAAGCTCACTCTAAGGCAGAAGAAAAATGGGCCCTAGGAAAAGGAGGGGTGCAATGCAGGGCAGCCAGGGACAGCACCAGGGTCAGTGGCATCCTGGTGCCACTCTAAAAGGGACCCATTTAGAAGTGACCCCTAGGAAATCGTCTTCAGCCTCAGGGCTAAGAAAGTGACAGGGTCAACCTGCTGAAGCCCCAGTCCCCAAGGATTCTAGAACTCTTATGAGGCACAGGAAGAGTATCAAGGGGTAGTGCCATGGGTACTGGCCCTTCTCTGATGGCTCTGAATCAGGACAACCCCTTCCCTGTCCCTAAAAAACACAGAGTGATGGCTGAGAAGCCTGCCTTACTCCTTGGCATTTTGACTCCTCCTCTGCTGATGCTATTCTGCAACCCTCTCCAGGAGGCCTGGGCTGATGCGTTCTTGCTGTATCCAGCAACCTCTTCTCTACGTGACCCTCCACTGGCACCTCCTCTTCCTCTTGCCCAAGTTACATAGGCATTTCTGACCCCTCCCTACCCCTGGGCCCTTGAAGCACATAAAATCACAGGAAACAGGGGATGGAGAAGTTGTAGGGACAGCCACCCAAGGGGCTGTTACCCAATGACCAATGCAGGCCATCCTACCAGGCTCAAAGTGGACAGGGCAGCATCAACAGATGAATGAGTTGAACCCGTCTCAGATCTGGCTCTGTTTGGCAAACTCTTTCTAGCCATCCAAAGTCCTGCAGAATCTTTGCCAGCAGATCATCTCTCTGCACCCCACACCTGGTCATGCCATACACCCATTTCCCTTCTGAGTCACTGGGGTTCCCAGCACCCTGTGTACCCTTTGTGTGCCCTGTGCTCCCTGCCCACTTTGCTCAGGTCCCTGGTAACCACAGCCTAGCCAATATTCCAAACTAGAAGCCCCAAAACTGGCCTCTTTTGCACACACACAGTGGCACACCCTCCTCCCCCCACAACCTAAAGCAGGAGGCATGAGACACCTGCGCACAGTAGAACCCTGGCCCTGGCTGTTGGCGGGGCATGTCTAAATTTGTGTTTTGGAACCCAGGCCACTGGCCTTTCTCTGGAGGAGAGAGCACCCTAAGGAGATTGCTAACTAGGCAGAAATGCAACACTTGCTTCCCAGGCCATACCAGATCCACCTGACTGTTTTGAGCATTAAGGCTGCTGGAGATGACAGCCCACTGGATGGGAACCAGTCCTGACCCCTGTCCTGTGTTTATTTTCCTAGACAATCACCTGTCACAAAGACTTTTTAGTGTCCATTGTCTTTATTTGTCTTCTGCTCTTTATTACTTGTTTCACTATGTCAAGATTGGTTTTGTTTTGCTCAACAGACATTTTTTGCATGCTTGATACACAAGCGTCCTCCTGCCTCTCTAAGAAGCAGAGTGCACAGGACGTGTTTCTGGTGCTCACATCACCTCCACTCTGGGGTGTGCCCTTCTCGGAGCCTGTGGATCCTTTCCTCTGCTGCATTTCTTGGAAGGCCTAGACTTTCCTGGTCTGCTCTTTTCTTTTATAAGTACATGTTTGCAGTACAGAATGATTCCATGCAATGGAGATGTAGCTACCTGTACCTGAGATCTCTTTATGACATTTTCTGTGTCATGCAGTCTAGGCTGTCCCTTCCCAAGCTAATAAAGCCAGTCTGCTAGGAGAGTAGTAGCCCTCCCAACAGTCAGTCTAAACCCTAGATGCCCTAATCTGACAATGAACCCCTGTAGTGCATGCTAATCCCATCCTCACTGCAAATGTGAGGGCAGCTCCACACACTCCCCATCACCCCAAAGCCCACTTGGGTTGCTTCTGAAGACCTTGTACCATTCTGGCCTTTCTTCAACAAGGTCAAGAGGTCCTGAATATGGGTCTTAGTCCCATGGGCTGAGAGAATGTGAACCTCCTCCTGGAACATGAGGCTGCTACCAGGGAAGGTCCTTTTCTCTCACACACACGGCAGGAATGCTAGGTTTAGATGGGGAGCGCACAGTGCAGGAGGAAGCAGGGCTTCCTCTGGCAGCCCAGCCCTTTAGAGATTCTCTTGCCTCATAGATAGGAGTAGATGACAAAAGCATCCATGTCCTGCCCATCCCAGTCCTGCCAAAGCTTTGCCCCCACAGGTGCATGCTTTCTTTTTGTATGAAGACCTCATGACTCCTGAGTCCGTGCCCACCAGCCCAGAGAACAATGTTGCAAAATCCAAGGTGAGGTGAATGGGAAGCCTTTTCTCACCTGTGAGAGCTCTGTGCCAAGCCCACACATGTATTTGTCTTTGGGGGGAAGCTGAATAGCACCTAGTCAGAAACACTGCACCATTTGGCCAACAGTGATTCTCTCATTAAAATAAAGAAGAAATTTGCTGAGGGAATATTACATGGAATATTCTCCACTGCATGATAGTTTAATACTGTAAATTATTGAATTCTTAATTTATCTTAAATTTAAGTCCAATTTATATTTAATTCTTTATTTATTATTTTTAAAAACAGGATCTCTATGAAGTGTGGGCTGGCCTCAAACTCACTACAGTCTTCCTGATTTACCTCCCCAAGTGCTGGGCTCACAGGCATGTGCCACTATGTCAGGCTTTTAGTTCTAGTAGGAGACCCTCCCAGGTCCTTTTCTTGGTCCAAGAAGCCAATATTTGTAATCCCAAAGTTATGTTATTGTTGTTGTAATCCCAACGTTAAGTTCTAATTTTAAAAACAAAGTTATCAATTAAAATAATTGGCACTAAATACCAGGGGCTTGACTATCCATTCTTTTATCCCAAGTTGATTCCAATCTACCACTTTCAATGCAACCCATAGCAAAAATAAAGACACTAAACTATATTTTCCATGACTGGGGAGTCAAGTCCAGCCATGAAGATGGCTTTCTGGAAGCTCCAGAGTGACCCAGGGTCTCACCCAGTTTTATTCAGTGGAGGAGTGGCTTAAAGGATTGACTAAGGACTGTGGGAAGCAGATGACTACTATGAGCTGAGCTAGGTGGGTGGCCTACATTTACCTCTGCCTATGCAGAGATGATATGCAGAGAGAGTAATCTGCATTATACTATTATTCCATAGAGATAGTATCTAATGTTTTAGGAAGTATAGTGCTTCAGCTTTGATGTAGTATTTCAAGCCCCAGGAAGTTACAGCCTCTATCTAAAGGCTCCATCCCAGCTGGCAGTATGGAGCATTATCTCTTCTGTTCTGTCGACCAGGCTCACAATAAAGAGCAGCAGGTATAGGCTACCAGGGAAACACACAGGCCACCTTCAAAGACTATCACCAGCACCTCAGCTGGACCAATATACGTTGCTTAAGGCCAACTGAAGGATAAGCAGAAGTCATACCCAGCTCGGTACATAACAATACGAAGAAAAAGGGTCAGGCTCAGTAAAAATGGAGACAGTCATTCTTCTTTCAAGGAGAGCTGCTCAGGTGGTCCTCCACAAGTTCTAATTTTAAAAACAAAATAATCAATTAAAATAACTGGCACTAAATACCAGGAGCTTGACTATCCATTCTTTTATCTTTACTTTACAGTGGCAATTGTACAGGGACAGTGGTATTTCTGACCAAATGGATATCTGGGTATGATCCACTCTCCCTGAGCTTGCAAGGAATGGATTACAATTCACAAAGTGAATCTATAAGCATCAAAAATGTTAGAGATCTTCTAAAAAGTGAAGTTTTAGAAATGCCACAAGTTTATAATATGATGACACTGATCAGCTGTCGAACTAATAACTATAGATCAGGCTTAAATTAGTGACCTCTTGAAATCGTTGTCACTTCTCAGATCCTGAAGGAAGATTCTAACAAACTGATATTTTTTTACTACCTGAAGATTATCCTCATAAAATTTTAGGAAGAAGATAAGCTATTTCATTTTGTACATGGAGAATCTGGACATAGGAATATTAAGGTATTCACCCGAAGTTACACATCTTACTAGAGCGTGGAATGAAATTTATGTTTTGAAAATAAACAAATCCCAGGGTTTTTCCAGTACACCCCAAAGACTCTAGGTAAATTGTCCTTTCTTCAAAGAGTTTTATCGTCCAATGATGACAAATTGCTCAACAGAATGTTTTAAAACATTTTTTTAATAAAAGGAGTGACTATAAATTCCAAGGGAATATGATCTTTCTGTTTTGCAATTTTATTCATGCAGTCATTTGAATTTGTATTCTCTGGGTTATCCTGAGGGTCCCACAGCCTTAGAATGTTTTCCCCCTCCTCTTCCCTGAAGGTTCCTACTCTTCCAATAGGAGCTAGGCAGTGTCCTTACTTCTAGGCCTTTCTCTACCTTCCTTATTCCACCACTGAACCATTACTGTTTTACAATTACTTATCCATTTAAGATTCTTTGTTCTGAGACTGTGATAAGTCAGAATCACATTTGCCTGTCCTCAATACCTAGGCACACTATGTCCCCTGTGACAAAAATGTTCCCAAGAATTAACTTAAAGTAAAAGTTCAAAGTCACTTGCAAATAGTTTTTGAAAGTCAACTTTGTTTTCTTTCTTTTCTCTAAAAGAAGTAATGACTCACTTCAATAAATATTACAGCACAAATACAAATTTTAAGGTTGTCAATGAAGTGCAGGGTCCTGGGATGTGAAAGCTCCCTATAGAACTACATTTTCAGAAATCCAGGAGTCCCTATCCTCGCTGGTTTGCTTCTGTTTCTGAAGTCAGTTCTCTTTGGACAATACTATCTTGACAATTTTCTGACTCAGAAAGGTGCCCACCATTCTCACAGGGGAGGGCAGGAGTTTCTGATTTTGCTTAGGAGCAAACAAGTCCTTTGTAGGTCTTCTGTGGCTTTGCACAGAATCCCAGCCCAGGCAGGAAGTCCTCAACCTCAAGATGGTCCTCCCTGCCTCCACCCCTCCAATCAGCATCCGCATCTGGGCACTGCCCACTTTCCTATTTTCCACTCCTCCCTTCCTAATTGAGTCTCAGCCCACTTTCTTCCCTCCTGCAGGACGCTGAAAAGTTGAGCAGAGGTGCATTTTTCCCTAAGCATGCCACAGACACTGGACCAGTGAAACAGCCCAGAGGTGGACGCTGAAAAGTTGAGCAGAGGTGCATTTTTCCCTAAGCATACCACAGACACTGGACCAGTGAAACAGCCCAGAGGTGGAGCAGCAACTTTTTCTTACCCTCCTTTCCCAGTGTGGAGAACTAGTGGGACTGTGCAATAAGCACTGCAGAGGGAATCTGAATTCCTGAAAACCAATCTCAGCGCACTCTCATGGGTCAGGGCCTCTGAGCCCTTCCACCTGGGCAATCTATTCTGTCCCAGCAGCAGAGATCTGCAACTTCCAGACTCACTGTACCCACAGCAACAGCTTCAGAAAAGGGACTGGGCTTCCTTCTGCCTCTAAGCGCCTCTCAGTTTTTACTGCCTGTCATTCTTTTGCCACTGATATCATTTTTGCACAAACTTTCCTGGTCAAAACTCAAAACTCAAATCCATCAAAACGAACCCCTTTAGCATAAAGCAGCAACCCAAATTTGCAGCCAGCAGCCAGGGGGCGAGCACCTCATGAAGGTGGCAGGAGAAGAGAGGAAGGATTTCAGGTGTAAGATCAAGTCCAGGTTTTCACACCGCTCCTGAGTTGCCAGTATTTTTAATATGCCAGCTGCAACACAAGGAGGGACCCTGGCCAAGCCACTGGGACTGGCCAAATGCAGCCAGTCTCAAGGCTGGGCGGGGTGGAACTGGCCATTGGGCCTGCGCATTAGCCTTCTCCCCACTGTTCCGGCCCAGCTGTCCCAGGGCCGTGGCGGGCTCTTCAATGGTGACTGCCGCCTCTGCTGCCCACTTGGGCTTCTGTGATGGATGCCCAGAGTTCTCGGCCAGGAAGAGAGCGGGTCTGAACCGTAGCGAGTCGCCCACCAGGCGGTGTCCCTGAGCGGTGAGGCAGCGGAGGAGCGGGAGGCAAACGCGCCCTGGACTGGGGGCTGGGGAGGGAGAAGCCGGGATGCTGCTTCTGCAGGGGCGGAGCGCTGAGGAGGTGCCTCCCCAGCCGCTGCGGGAACTAGCAGCGGCGGCCTCACAGGCCCAGGGCACCGGCTCCCGCGCCCTTTCCCCGCCCTGGCAGCGTCTCCTTGCGGATCACCTCGGGCTCTGCTTCCCCTCGGCCCCGCTTCCCCTCAGGCATGCACTCTGCGGAGCTCTGGGGCGGAGCTGCCCTGGCCTCGCCTCATCCTCCCCTGACTTCCCCACCCGGCTTTCCACCGGTCTTCGGGAGGATCCGCCCGGACCTTGAGGACATGCAACCTCAGGAAGGTGCTGGACCGCCGCCACCCGCTCCTCCTCAATCCTCCGCCTTGCTGCAGCCCCCGCCCTGCAGCAGGGAGCCTGACATCCGGGAAACGCCCCGGGCCGAGCACTTTTAACTCTGCAAGGTGTGCAGAGCGAGCAGTGGGGCAATGCTGTCACTGAAAATCCTGTGTCTGCTAAGGGGTGTTGTAGCTCAAAAATCAGATGACAACGAGGCAAGTCCAAAAGTTAAAGAAGCGCTTTA
>NDGN011417540.1:0-17114 GCA_002564285.1 Tympanoctomys barrerae
CTATATTTGGAGAAGTCTTTAAAGGACCTTTTCATACTTGATGCCAGACCAAAGATTGTAGGTACATGAATTCAGCAAAATAACCCAATAGAGAGAAGCAAACTGGTCAAGTGATAACCATAATTCATCCAGATAGCTGACACTGACAAAAGTTCCACTAGGTGTTGTATATGGTTCCAGGGTAAATCCTGAGGGTATTTGACTGAACTTGTCATGTAGCAAAAGCTACATTTTTAGTTATGTAGGTCTAGCTTTAACTTGGTCTTAACCATCCAGCAGCAAAGTATACCACACAGTATAAAAAGTAAAGCTATATTAATATACCAAGCTGTAAAAGGCTCAAGTCAACAGCTTTGGATAATTTTCAGTTGTGCTGATAATTCACTACTGTTATGGACTATTGGACTATATTGGTTTATTTTGCTGAATTCAAGTAGCTTTTTTGGTCACATAGAAAAGAAGCCAGTGAAAACCAGAAGACATTGTGGGCAGCAAGAAACTAAATAAAGGTAACTATTCAATGACTACTACAAAAACAATTCCATAAGCTTTGATACTTAATATTAATTCCAAGAACATAGCCACTGAATAGGTACGGGCCCAAAGACCTTGAATGTTGAAAAGAACTATAGATCTTCAAAGTCAGCCAGAGAAGCAAAAAATTGTTTTTTAATAAAAAAAAAGTATGCAGTAGAGACCTGAATAATGTAAAAGCCTTAGTTTGGGAAGAAGGATGTTGATTTAGGACTTGCAATCATCTATTTGTGGAACACCCATGAAGAGTATAATTTAGATTTACCTAAGAAGCAGTGGATTGACAGCATCATTTTTTTGAAGCCTAATGGATAATCATAGTGCCAGATGTTAAGGACAAAGAGTTAGATTGTGAAGGGTTATGATCATGAAGCAGAATTCAATCTGTCATCCAGAAAGGCCACGAGAGGAGAATTTCCAAAGAATGAAGTGTTTGGTGCTGAATTAATCATTTAAAAATTGAAAAGAATAATCATGTGGATGAGTATTCAAAGCGAAAAGCCAGGGATAGAATACAGGCCATACTCACCAACAAGACCTCAAGGCCCCTTTTAACACTCTTCATTGTTAACTTTCCTTAAACAGGTGACAAAAAAGCAACTTGAGTTTTAGAGACGACAAAAGGAGAATTATAAACCAATGCAAAATGTCACATAGCATAAATATTCCAATAGTGTAAAATGCCTGTAAGGTATATAATAAATGCCTTGAAGGATATTATTTTTATTTAATTCATATAATAGGTCATTTGTCCTTGGTAATACAAATGGAATAAGTTTAAGTTAAACATATCAACCCCTAGAAACTTCTTTATAACCTAGGAAAATATCTAAATTCTCAGGAACATGAGTATTATTTTTAAGAAAATATTACTTTGTGGTGTGGTGTCATTAATTAATTTTTCACTCATTTATTTTGAGCCATCATACTTTGTTCAATAGTTAAACCCATAAAGTTTAAACATAAAGCTGACTGAACGATTCTGTGTGTGAAATTTGAGTTGAGATGCCAATGCTATGTCTAAACAATAAGTACTCCCAGCTTTGAAAGAGTTGGTGAGTGGTGTTTCTTTGGTTATGTAGTTTCAGTGGATGGTAATTCTGTTGTTTTCCCAAGACTATTGAATATGTGCTTAGGCCGGGCAATATGTAATGACTACTCACTCAATCAAAATACAGTAGCAGGACTTCACTTTCTTGGAAACTCCTAAGTTCATCATGATTCCATATTGAACAGGGTACCCTGATGATCTGTTTTAAAAATAGCCTGAATATTTCCACTTGATTAGAGTGACCACTTTGATTCTTGTTAGACTGGGAGAATGGCCAGGTTCTGTCCTCTGGCCTGATAGAGAGCTCTGCTCTCCCTGGATGTGCGGCTCCTGGGTCAGCCTCTTCACCCTGCTCTGCCCATCAGTCTGCTCCTAGCCTGTAAATTTGAACTAAGCCTGGGAGGAGTAACTTGAGCATATGTCTCTGTGTAAATGTCCATTAGTCAAGGAGAGATAAGGATTTGATCTTTGCTTACTTTAGAAACTGGAAAAGATTAATTTCTAATTACCTGTCTATTATTCTCACTTCCTTATCCCAAAGCACATACCGTGACAGTAGCCTGAGCTCTCTCACATTCTAAGTGTTCTGCTGGCTCCATTGATAGCATTTACAATTAAATAGAAATAGGAAAAACATGTCTATTTTGATGGATCAACAAGGGCATGGATAATCTAAATTAGCACAATTCAGAATCTCTGAGGATTCATAAAAAACAATCGAGGATACTTGAAAGACACAAGGACATGAAATTATAAGTCTAGACAGTGGGATAGAGAACCACAGGAACACTAAAGCTATCAATATCTAGGTTATTAAAAAATAGGGTGGTATTTGTGAAAGTTAAACTGGGAAATTTTAACAACATTGTGAAGAGTTACATGACTATGTCATTTATAACTTTTCAATATATGAATAGAAAGCACATCACACATATGTGTACTGGTTTCTAGAACAATATTTTCAAATATATATGCTATGCAATTTCTGTGCTTCAGAGGCAAGTAGTAGGCAGTACTCAAAGATAAGAGAACTAACTGGGAGAGTGGACCCACTGCCACATTGCAAAATGAGGACAGAATCTACAGATCAAGTAGAAGACCAGAGGAAATCCACAAGGCTCTACCTTCTTTAGAGAAAGAGGAGGAAGGAAATGGAAAGACAAGGAGGAACAGCAGGACATTGGAGAAGAGAACCAGAAGATAGAGAAGGAACTGTTGCGGTGAATATTTTTCTCTTTGGATGCTCCATCTCTGAATACTCACAGCCGAGTCATGGTAGAAATGCCTCTGTACCATGCAACTCTAAACAGATGTCTGCATGGTACATGTGACTGCTGCTTTCTGTGTGATTTCTGGCTCGTGACCAGGCCACAGAGGATCCTACTTGCTGTAGGCCAGCCTTGGTTTTGTTCTCTGCACGAGTCATAAGTGAGGATTTTTCAAAGCATGCTTGTTTTACCTTTTTTTTGGGGGGGGGAGGTTGGACAGGGGCTCAAACTCAGGACGCTGAGCTTGCAAGGTAGGTGCTTATATGACAAATCTACCTCTCCAGTCCTGTCTTGCCTTTTTGTAGTTACCAAACTGAGTCTGGACTCTTGCAGGCTGGTCCCTGCCCTACTTCTCCCCCCATCTCCAGGAGTAGTGTAGCTGTCACAAGAGCAGTGTTTGTCCATGAAAGGTTCTTCTGCCTCTAGGATGAGAAACTTTATCTTACTATCTGTAAGGGAAAAACTATTCCTTGTCTGATTGTCTTCACCTTCTGAGAGACTAGTACTTCTGTTCCTCCTGTATAAACCTAAATATTTTTCTTCATGGGATAAAAGGCACTCACTGGTAGGCTCTTTTTTGGCTCCTGTATCAACAATGGCCTGTTCATGCCTCAGGCTAGGTCTGAATCTTGCTCCTGGACACATGATAAGAGCCTCTCTCTAGGAAAGCTCTTGTGAGCAAGTACTATATGGATTTTCCTGGAAAGCACACACTAGCTGCTTGTCCACACATGTCCATTAAGGAGTAACATAAATTTTTAGTTGATTCTTACCTGTTCCTCACTTGGGGAAAATCTTCTGTGCTCTCCCAAGGTCAGTAGATCACATGCCCCAGCTTTGCTTTAAAGGGATGCTTAGTACAATTAATGAACTAAGTGGTCTTGGTATTTCAGTACTTTAAAAGGCTTAGGACAAGTTACGGTGTCATGACTGAGCTGCATTGTATTTATTACACAGATGGTGTGATTTTCTTTGCGGTTCTCTACATTCTAAGGAGAAATAGCACAGGCAGAAACACACAGAAATAAAAGGAGAAATAGGCAAATAGTACACAGAGTTTAACACAACTCTCTCAGTAGCAGAGATCAGTGATAAATATCAGATAAGACTTGGCTTATTGGCCAAGCATATATATGCAGTCAGTTTATTCTACAGATGCTACTGGACTATGGGAAGGTGGGTGATCTTTTTAATAATAGAATAAGCCGGACATACAAACTACACATACACTGACTGTACAGTGTTAAAACTCTGGCCCATAACCTACAGCAATTAGCCTCAAAGTCGAATCATAATTTCTGCAGCAAATTTTCCTAGATATTAGACCACTACTACTGTAGCAGATGGCCCATTTTTACTTAGACAAAGGATCTGAGACCTTCAGAACTGTTCAGTAATGATTGCTTTGAGCCAGGTAATGACAGAAGAGTTGAGAGATTAACAGAAGATCCATTTGAAGTGGGACTGTGTTTGCAATGGTTGCAGGGAGATTCCTGTGCCACCAGGTCTTGCACATCTTGCTGTCTAAATCTACTAGCTCTAGGGTCTTTCCTGAATACTCGCATTTCCTTCTAATTGTGTGAGCAACTGAATTTCCATCATTGTTGGCCTAAAATTTTGGAGTTTATTTCTACTTCTTAAACCCAATGGGCCAGGGAGATGGCTTAGTGGAATAAGCACTTCCCTGGTAAGCGCAAGGACCTGAGTTCAATCCCTGGTTCTGGAAAAAAAAAAACAAAAAAAAAACAAACAAAAAAAAAAAAAACAAAAAAACCAGGATCTCAGTTTAAAGAACAAAATCAGAAATAAAACATTGCAAATTACTAGCCACCAAATATTTGATAAACTAGCAAGAGAGTATAAAGCATACAAAATTAAAAGAAAACTGCAGTATTCCAGGCTGGCATATTTTCAATACTCATTATTGGTAATAAGAATGATGTTTGAACCACAGTGTCTGTATATTGGAAGTATGTACAACTTCGGCAAAAGAAGTACAGTGCAATTCTTGCCAACTTCCAAAAGGAACAAAATATGAACTTAACCTGATACTGGACATTTTGAATATATCAAGTGAAAAGAAATAAAACATATCATTGTAGACTAAGATCATCTTGCATTTTATGATTAGAGTTCTAAGTTGTGCCTTGACCTCTTGGATTCTCCCAGGCTTCTGCAGGCCTAAATGTGACTTTCTCTGCCTATGTCAGAGGCACCTCACTAATCATGGAAAAGATTCCAGCAAAGCCAATGAGTTGGACCTGCTGTACCACACCAGAGTTCTCAATATAATGGGTTTCTACTCCTTGCCAGATCTCAAAATTATTGAGTCCAGATAATCACATCTTCCCACAGAATCTAAGGGTCACTCACCCTCTGGGCTCTGCCTCCATAGGCTTTTCTGTACATTCCAGTCTCCAATGGAGCTCCTTCATGCCCTGCATGGGCATTGTGTGGTATATTCCTTCCAGACCAATGGACCTGATTAAATCTCGCCAAGTTTGTCTGTCCAGTGTCTGATGGCATAAGCTCTGCCCCTTGACGCTATGGCAGAGTCATCTCATTCTGTGACTGCAAAGAGAAAAACTGGACTTTTCTTGAAGCTACAACTTACGACCAACGGGAAATTACCCGAACCTCTTCATCAAAATCTCTGTCATCTAGAAACAGAGCCTGATTCATTTAAACCCCTTTAAACTACTCAAAGAGGGGCAGAGCATCGACAATTTTGCTGGGAGACCAAGACTACCAGATTCAAGAACTCTGAAAAATGAAGATCTACAGCTCAAGTTGAAAGCTTAGTTGTGCTCCAAACTCAGTCAGTTCCTCTGCTAGACAGTTTGGAGTAGAAATATGAAGTTTGAAATTGCTACAGTTGTCCTTTCGTTATAAAAATAAACAATGTTAGAGAAGCAAAACAAAATGGCTAATATATATATATATATATATATATATATATATATATATATATATTAAGTTCCTTGGCATTTTTGAGCTACTAAATCAAACAAATTTTGAACCCAACCCATCAGTACTTAAATCTGAAGATTTTCCTGAAAGTCTCATTTGTACAGATTTGTACTTTATGAAATGGATTAGATTTTCCTTTCCCTTTCTTCTTTCCACCTGCCATAGTGTGAACATTGTCAAATATCAGTAATTAAACGTCAAAATCTCTCATCATAAGCCATCTAGAGACAAGATTTTGGCTCTCTGATTAGAATCATAGAAGAATAAGTTACAGTAAACATTAAATGATTTGATGAAGAGTGAGTAGAAATCAGAGAAAAGAAGGAAGCAAGGGTATAACTTAGAAAATGGTAATACCATGATGTTTAAGCACTGATGTTTCACAGTTTCAAAAACATAACTAAATGATTTAAATGAAAAAGACGATTTATGATTCCATAGGAGAAGACCAGTAGTAGTATAAGTAAACATATGTTATCATTTTTTAAGGTAGAATAGCCTTATACACTATCACGTACTTCTCCTCAGTATCTTCAAACATTATATCATCAATGTTACACAAATTTTCCTCGATTTTTTTCATCCACACATGGCTTCCATGAAAGCTTTTTAGGAAAACTTTCCATGGCACATCCTGACTGTCCTAAATATCACAGCATTCCCTTCTTATTTGTGCATTGTAGCACCATGTTTCAGAATTTCACTTGTTTGCTTATCTCTCTGGCCTATAAACATAAAGCTTTTCTTATTCATATCCACAGCCATGTAATGCTGCTGCAAAAGAAAAGTATTCTTTGTACAAATGAATGAATGAATTGCACCAGTGGAACAAGCCCAATATATTGAATGGTAAATGTGTTGGTTATTTTTATGTGTCTCATAAAATGCTCCGACACAAATAGCCCTTCTATGAAGGTGATGAATATTAGATCTTAATTATACCTTTGATTTTTGTTCATTTTAAGGTTATTTAACCAATAGACATTTGTTTTCAGTATCTTTGCTAGTATAAATTCACTTTAATAGCAAATGAAATCAACTCCTTGATTTTACCTGTTTTCTCTTGCTCAAAATACATAGTTGGAGCAGAATGACTATTGCCCTGTGCTCAGGGTTAATGTTTTAAGCTAATTACCTATTAGTTATAATCAATTTAAAATAAATGGAAACATTATTTTTAGTGATGAATACAATGACATGTTCACTATTGGATGATAAAGGAGAGAGTATGAAGAAAGTTGGATAGAGCTTACACAATGTCCCAGTATTGAAGCCCAGTTCCCTTGCCCTGATGGCACACTGAATGCCAGTTCTCCTGGTCCTAAGAAATCATAGTATTTTACCAGATTCACTGAAGGATAGAATAAAGCAATGGTATGTAGAGAATTTCACATTTAAAATGCAATCAAAATCCCAAATGAAGTAATATGAGAGTTTAAAATTGGCTCTGGTTACTTCAGTTGAGCCTTTCACTTTGACCTCTGTTAGTTTCTTCTGTTTGCATCCTACATGCAACAGACATAAAGTCGACACCCTTTGATAAGTTTCTTGTGGAGAATGGATAGTGATAGCATCACACAGCCCTTACCAACAGGGCCACATTCCTTATCTCTGGAAGATGAATTATTCACCATTTCAGCCTCCTTTGAACATCAAGATATGGAGAGAAGGTGAACTTTATAGGCAGCATAGCACTTCTAGGGTCAGCCAAGCACTTATCTCCAGAGCAGCAGAGAAACATTACTTTTACAAGGTCCTCCATTTGATTCTCCCTCCATGGCAAGCGAACTGGACCTTATCAGCCAAGGACGTCATCCTTGGTGTGGTTAGAAAATGAACTCGCCTTGCAAAAAGTAGATACAGCAGTAAGGGATAGATTTCACTGCAGTGAATTTGCAGTTTCAGATATGAAACTGTCTTCAATTTATACATAAGTATCCTTTTACCTTTTAATTCAGGGTTCTGTCTTTCTGCCTCATTTCCAAAAATACTGAACCGGATTTCTCTATCTTTGATGCCATTACCTTAGGATGCTAAAAGTCCCTCAGCCATTTCACTTTTCCTCACCTACACAGTGAGTTTCGGGTCCAATGAGAAAACTCCTGTTATTGTCTCTCATTCTCCTCCTTACTTTCCACATTCCCCTTTCAGCCCTTATTTCCCCAAACAGGACGATTTTGTGCAGCTTCTCTTAATTTCAATGTTACTTAATGCCCTTAGCAAGCAAAGTAGTAATCTAAGTTCTAAATAAGTTAGGTCATTCATATAAGTTATTTTATCCATAAAAATATTTTTATTTATGGTGGAAATAATTCAGAAGCAAAGCAAAGAAACTACTTTAAATCTTTCATTTATTTACTCTTTATTCTTTTATTGCATTTATATACCTTAAACAGCAATTATGTAGGATGTAGGTACTACACTTTATAATCCAGAAAGAACTAAACAACAGAGGCTCTGCATTGAAAGAATGTGCCTATTTGTGAAGACAAAATATGAGGAGTTTATGGTGCAAGGCTGTAAAGTTAACATGCAGGAACTAAGGAGGATATGTACCGCCTTCCATTGCTAAGGTTCTTTTCTTGTTAGGAATGGGTGCTTTTCTAAAGGCATACACATTTGATGGTTGATATACTACCTGTCTTAAAACTGATCTCCCTAACAAAGGTTCTATTTCTACTTACTTTTGCTCAATTCCCATTTTTTAACTTTAAAAAAGGAAGGCTAATCAATGTTTATCATCTTACAAAGGAGAGAATCAAAAACTACCTCCAGATTGACAGAGAAGCAACTCCAATTGATAATTACTAGACTGAGAAAATAAATGCACAACTCTGATGACTAAGGAGGTCTTCAAAAATTTTCTAATGATTTTATATTTAACAAAATTGAAAGACTAACAAAATTATTAAAAGATAAATTATTAAAAATATGTGTCAATGCCAGAAAGCAGTATAATTTTTTTCTTTCCTTTTTTATGTTTTCCCCCCCAGGGGCAATTATAATTTAGGAGGAATTAAAAAATTGAAAAAAATTGCATAACAAAAAATTTCCAATCCATATATGCATTTATATGAAAAAGTTTTACCATGTATAATCTATAAAAACTAAACTTTGAAGAGAATGAGTAGTAAACTCTGCTCCCTTATAAAAATAATTACCATTCATAATGAGATAAGCAAACTGAAAAGTATACAAATTAGAGCTTTCTGTGCAATTGAAATGTTAATTCTAAAATATTTTATTTTCTATGCATGAAAAAAGTTGATCCAGATGTAATAGTATTTATAGAATTTTGACTAATTATAAACTACAGATAACTGTGACAGGTATCATCTCATGAAAAATACTTCACCACCTAAAACCTATGGTGAAATGAAAGTATTTTATAAAAGTAATACACTACTTATATGCAGACAAGCAAGAGAGAGCAATAAAATTTTCAAATGTAAAATGTATTAAATTTGATACATAGCCTCATAAATGTGAAATTGAAATATAAATACAGGGACAGAAGAGCTCATTAAAAATACAAAGAGAACTGAGCAAGATGGAATGAAACAGCTTTCAGGGACAAGTAAGTATTCCAGGAACTTCTTCTTGAGTTAGGAGAATTGCAGGTGATTATCTCTACGGACTGGTTCTGGAAAGCAATGGAAAAATTGGTTCAGTACAATATTGTTTGGAGGGCAGGACTGTAAAACTTCAGGAGTGCCACTTTCCTCTTACTACCAACAAAGTATGTTGAGCCCTCTTGAGTCCTCTACCCTCCCTCAAAGCTCTCCCCCAATATAGCTCACCTTTAATCCAAGTGCAGTAGTGTGGAAAACTTGGGGAAAAAAAGTTGGACTAGTTGAATTGGAAATCAGCCTTGGAAAGAGCCAGTTGAATCTGAATTTTTTCAGATTTTTCTATACTTGGAAATAAGCCCCAAAGCTCAGTCCCCAAAGTTCCATTCAGAGATCTAGGTGCTTCAGTAGTCAATAAAATCTAAGTAGTGGTCAGAAACACTGCATTATCTTTCTTTCCAATCCTCAGAACCATGGATAGAAGAATCAATGCACAGCAGAAATTGAGTTCTAAAAACTCAATTTTGTCAACAAATTTTTATTGGTTTATATAAAACGCCCTCAAGAAATGATGTCAGTATTTAACTCTGACTTTTATTTGGAAATATAGATAGCTTATGTAAAACCTAAGAATGGATAAAGGAGAAGAAACATGCATGGAAAAGGTTTTAAAATTTGTGAAACATAAATTATTCTTGCTTGGTATTATTTATCATAGATGCCTTCTTTTCCCACCAGCGGTTCTAAAAAGCTGACAGAGTGAATGGAAATGTTTTCTTCGTCAAGTGGCAAGTTTCACAGAGCTGGTGAGATGGAAAATGGAAAGACCACAAAAATTGAGACTGTCAGTGGCTGCAGAGTGCTCAATACAGTAGAATTGTGCACCAAATTTGTGTAGAGGTCAGACAGGAGCACAAGTGCGTGTGTGTACAGTGTTAGTTGTCCCTGTGAGTGTGTGCACATCCAGGACTTCAGGGCTGTCAGAAGTCCAGGGAGACTGTAAGAACACTGACAGGGAACAGAAAGATAAAATGATTACTGATCATGGGGCCTGCCTGGTTGGTCACAGCGAGACGAAGTAAGATCAGAGTAGAGCAGGGGAGGTGAGTCTGGGCACAGCTGCTGCAGTGGGCTGCTTCTGTCCCTAAGTCTCTGAAAGTGTCACCATCACTAGAACACACCATGAGAGTGATATCTGGGGACTTAGGATGCTAGAGTATCATGCAATAAAGGACAAGGAAAGAGATAACTTAGAAATGCATTAGGGCAGAAAATCTGTTCATTTCTAGAACAAAAATAATAGATTTCTCCTTTAACCTGATTGTCCTCTTAGAAACTGGGCCCATGGTTTTCAATTCTATGTATAAATAGCTCTTTCTACGTTTGTGAAAGACAAAGATTTCGGTTATATTCATGCAGTAGAAGAAAAAGGGAAAGAGGAGATTAGAGGAAAGAAGAGTAGAGAAATGATGAGAGAAAAGGATAAAAGAGGAGAGAAGAGGAATGAATATTAATCTAATTCTATGGTAATTTTGTACCAACTAAGCTCAAGCTGAGTGAAGCTTCTGCAAGTCACCTTACCATAGTGTTAATGCAAAGTACAAAGAAAACAATAGTCACCTTTTAAAACAGAGACAGTAACATTAACAAAAATGTTTTCACTAGCATTGTTCAGTCTTGTCTTGTACTTTGCTCCTTGCACCATTGTATAAAATAGCAATAGTGTGTTATTTTATTAAGTTCCTACTACAATCCAAGCTCCAAAAAGCCTCAAGTACTGTATGAGTACTCATTGTGTTTCCTTCTCCCTCTCCTCCTTCTCATTCTCCTTCTCTTTCTCTACCTCGCCTCCCCTCCCCCTCCCACTTCCCTCACCTCTCTCTCTGTCTCTCTCTGTTACACACATAATGTTTTGCACTGAATTTCTTCTTGGAATATATTTTCCCTCATTTCCTTCTAGAACATTCCCAATTTTCTTCAATCTTCAATAGTATTACATAAATTATAATTTTGACTCTCT
Organism: Tympanoctomys barrerae; assembly: GCA_002564285.1. NCBI lineage: Eukaryota > Metazoa > Chordata > Mammalia > Rodentia > Octodontidae > Tympanoctomys > Tympanoctomys barrerae. The sequence goes on from NDGN011417540.1 coordinate 11,413, forward strand.
GTAAAAATAATTTTTCCTCTATTAAATTCCCTTTCTACTGCTATTGTATTATAATTGACAATGCCATTTTTCAAATCACAAGATGGAGTTTATCCCCAGCAGTAAAGTGAATGGAAAGTACTTAGCATTTGTACATTAGTGGTGTGTGAGGCATATATTAATTAATAAATTTGCTGCACACATTCTGCATCATTTTCTTCCAATGAATTAATCCAAATGGGAAAACATTCAGCTTTTGTCATGATTTCTAATTGATGAATAAACTTTGCATTTGGAGGAACTTTTTCAAAGTTATTTTGCAAAACTTGTGTCACGCTCTAATATTGAGGATGGCAAAACAATATTTTCAAAGATAATTTCAGAAACCATGATATCATTGCAGAGTAGCAAACATAAGAAATGAACAGGGATGGCACCAACAAGATAGGTCAGTGGACTAAGCAGCAGCTTAAGCTAGCATAGGATCCAGGATTTGATACCCAGTCCCACATACTACACTGGCCCTGCACTGTAGGCACACTGAGCCAGTGACCAAGTTTGGGCATTGTGGCGCACATCTGTAATCCCAGCACTGAGGAGGCTGAAAACAGGACACTCACTATGAGTTGTAGCTGCATAGTGACACCTTCTATCAAATACAGAAAAAATGGAAAAAAATAAGCAGGATGAAGAAGTTAGTTGAACAGGCGATTCCCTGACAACACAATGAATTGGAGTTGCAGGTCTCCACCATGCACGAGCAACCCCATCCTCCTCCTCCTTTGTGTTAACTTACCTCTTGTTTACTTGTTAGGGTCTCATCCTTGCAATTTTCAAAAGTTCTAAAACAAATAGTTGGAAAGGGCAGTATAAGTAAGTTAAGTACAGGAAAACATGAACAGATGAAGTATTATAATTTAATTTTATTGCATCAGGGCAACAAAAAAATAGATATATCATGCTGAGATAGATACCTTTCAATCAATATTGAGTGAAAATTCCAAACAAAATATACAATTACCATATTGTTAAAATAATATCATTTTAGGATTCAATAGTATACACATATTTGGATGGATAATTGTTTTGTAGTCATACACTTTACACATATGCAGATAATCAAGAACTGAATTCACAGTCATTACTATATATATATGTAATATATATATATATATATGTTAATGACTTATTTGTCTCTATTGGCTGTTCTGTTACTTTTTGGTGATAGTCAGCATAAGAGTGAAGTAGATTTTAATGTTTATGTTTTACCAAAAGTATACAGAACATCCAGGTACTCTAGGATAACTCTCAGGCTTTCTGCATTAAGTGTTCTTTTTAAGTAGTCCACTTTAGATTCAATTGTAATTTCAATTATCTGTTTAATATAGAATGCCAAAATGTGAGGATTGAAAGATAAAGATGGAATTTTTGTAATGACAAATGACAGATGCTTCTGTTAAAGTAGAAGGCAAGCTACAAAAACATTAAAAAAAAAAAACAAGCACAGCAATTTGAAGTCTTCCATTTCAAGAGAATTGTTCCACACCCTACTCAACTGCTTTAGTTATTTCTGGAGTTAGTTCAAACAGGAAATAATTGGTAGCAATGTTCTGTTCCTTGGGAGTCAAAATGATTATACAATGTTTACATTTACACATTTGACCTGATGATGTGTCATGTCTAGAAACTGATTCATTGTCACCTTAGTATGTCTGTTACTCTTTTTTTACCCCTTAATTGTATATTTGGTACAGGGTGTCACTACACAACTTGCATTCATGGTGATCTTCCTGATTTCAGCCTCCCCAGTGCAAGAGACAGTAGGAATAATGGGGAAAACAGTACTAGAGAATGAAAGAGAAAAATGTGTCAGGAAGAGTATCCAACTTCTAACTTAATGGGTTTTTTTTTTCAAAACTATCCAGCACAATTGCATTACATAAGCATTATATTCAACTATTACAATTTAGCGGGAATTATATTTAAAAGAATATTCCAAAGTAATAAAAAATTCTCTCTAAATTGTAATTGTTGAATATAATCATTATGTAATGCAAACAAATGCTAATACTAATTTTAAAAATTAGAAAGAAATTGTCCTATATTTCCCCCAATCCTATATAGAAACTACATTCTTTAAAAATTAGAAGCTTTTTCCAACAAGGAAATTCTATTTAAATAAGCCATTGTGCTAGATAGTTTTGAAAAAAAAAATCCATTAAGTTAGAAGTTGAATACACTTCCTGACACATTTTTCTCTTTTACTCTCTAGTATTATTTTCCCCATTATCCCTATTGTCTCATGCTTCAGGTTTTTGTAGAATAGGACAAACCATGGAACTCTGAATCAAAAATATGAGTCCTGAGCCAAAAGGCATTAGATGGATGAGTGTATAGTCCAACAGAATAATAACATTCCATGAAGCATAACATAAGCAATCATTCTGGGGCTTTTAGGCTCCTCAACTCCTGCCATTTCAACAAAATGAATTTAATGAAGGTAACAAATGTCCCTCTAGAAGTTTGTATCTCAGAATCTTGGAAGACAAAGATATAATAAATATTAGCTAACCTTTTACCAAGGGGAAACTGAACACATGAATTCTTCTGTAGTAGGGTACAGCAGATTCTTATGCCATAGGTTTGTTTTGCAGAAAAGTATATGAGACACACAGAAATCTTTGGAAATGTGCTTGGAACATAACAAGTGAATGTAAATTCAAACAGAAAGAAAGAAAGCCTCTGAAACTGAAGCAAGTGGAAATTGATATAACAAACCATAAAAATGAGTGAGTCAAGTCATGTAGCAACAACATGTTTTCATATCCTACATAAAAGTTTTGAAATGAATTTTTGAGGAAATTCAAATAAGCTATCTCCCTGATCTAACTTCAGTAAGCCAAGGAGGAGATATCCTATGTGGGGTGAGAAGGCTGAATCCTGTGCACTTCCACCAAGAAGTCATGGCATTCCTTTGATACTGTCATTCTTTCCATTTATTCTGTTGAGTTCTATTTTGTAATTGATCTTTCCTTACACCTGTATATAAATGACAATCTTAATAATTGCACTAATGATAATATTTTAAATCTGCATATTCTTTAGACATTTCAACCCATTCTCATTCTTCTTAACGTTAATTTTCCTAATAATTCCCCCAACAAAGAAGATAATGGTGCCCACCCAATTCAACAGGTTAAAGGCTACCAATCAGAGGAATCATTTCAAATTGTAACATAAAAAAGTTGAAGAGAATGCCAGGGAGAGAGCTTAGTGGTCTAAGTGCCTGCCTGGCAAGTGCAAAAATCCAGGTTCGATCCTTGGTACCATACACTTTGCCACTGAGCTGGTCAACAAACCGGGCATGGTGGTGCATGCCTGTAATCCCAGTGCTGAAGAAGCTGCAAGAGAAGGAACCCATGAGTCCAAGCTGTGTAATGAGACCTTGTACAAAATAATTTTTAAAAATAAATAAATAAAGTTGGAGGGAGAGTCTGTTATAATACACAGTATAGAAGCCAGTGTAGCCTTCAGAGGTATTGCTTGATCCTGCTCACTTATGAGGCTCTCGGAGTTACAGAGACTGCCTTATCTTGAATGTATGGATGAGAACTCTGGAACTTTGGACACAGGAAGGCATAAAGGGTCCAGAGAAGCTTAGTCTGCCTTCCTTCCCATTCATGGGTCTTTTTCATCCTCTAAGTCCACACACAGAGAAAACAACATTCTTTTTGTTTTCTGTTTAACAAATGGCCTGAACCTTAATTGATCCTTACACTTAAGTGATGATGCTTGTTCTGCTGTGACCTGCAAGTTGCATTTATTGTAACAGTAGGGGACACATAGGGTGTGTAGGTGGGTGTGGGAAATAGATCCAAACATTAGCCATGTTATGGGAACAAAAATTAAAGTTTTGGGCTGGTCAAATAGCTCAGCAGATTAAAGTGCTTGCAAGCAGGTGCAGGGACCCTGGGTTCACTCCCCAGGCCCGCATTGCCAGCCTGCTCCTGGGGTGTGCTGAGATGGCAATTGAGACTGGGTGGCTTGAGCCTGTAATCCCAGCACTTGGGAGGCTATAAACAGGAAAATTACTATGAGTCCCATCTAGTAGTGAGACCCTGAGCACCCTTCCCTAGAATACAGAAAAAAAAAAGTTTCCAACAGTGTTTGACATTACTTCCATTTTTCTGAGTTTATGAAGAGACAATAAGAAGCATTTAGTCATTTTGGGATAAGAATTCAGAGACAATTTAAGAGACTGAAAAGCAAGGACGGTTTTCAATAGCACAGTTTATATATTCTCATTTTGAAAATGTCTGGAAGGACCATTCCATATGTACAACCACATGTGCAATTCCCCTGGAATGCATTTTATTGTATTACCTTAGCAACGAATCATGAAAAGGAAAAGAACTTTTTCTTTCCCATTCTAAACAGAGGAAAAAAAGAGAACCGCGTGAACTTTGCGATGCAGTAAACTGGAGAGAAGTACGAAGCAAAAGAGTTTAGGGAAAGAGAGGGGGCTAGAAGAGAGGTTAGTCATGTGGAAGGCAGCAAAATTCAGGCAGGCTTGGGAAAACAGAAGCTTTACTTACTCATCTTTGGATTCACTTCCAGTGCTAGTAAATCACCGTGAACACAATAATAAGGCAAAGTGAAATGTATGCTTAAATCTTGTTTGCAATTAGCTTTGCTTTAGAAACTCTCATTTCTTATTGTCTAGTGATCTCCTAAAAATCTAAGAACGAGAGACTATAGAATCTCTTTAGTTCTATCATGCACCGCTGGCCAGATCGTCGCCTGGCCCTTAGCAAAGTGAAGGACAAAGATTCCAAGACAACAAGCAAAGGGAAATCTCTGAGTTTCAGCTAACTCTCTGACTAGTTGCATGACATTAGTCAGGTGATTAAATTGGGATGGATATCATCTCAGATTATATAATGGCTGTACTGCCTACTGCACTAATGGAGCACCTGAAAACATTTCATTTAAATTAAAAATGAGAGGTCCCAGGAGATGGCTCAGTAGAATAAGCGCTTCCCTGGCAAGCGCAAGGGTCTGAGTTCAATCCCCGGTTCTGCCAAAAAAATAAATAAATAAATAAATTAAAAAGAGGTTATATCCTTTCTGTGTTTATAAAATTAATGTGATTTGTTGAAAACATACTTTCTAATAATCTTCATATATAAAAATGGATTCTGTTAAAAATGTTTCCTAAAATATTGATGTGTTCATTCACATTTCATTGGAAAACTCATAGCAATCAATGCTAGCTCCAAGTCTAAATATTTAACTAATGTATTATAACATTTCTAGTAAATACGTATTGTATCCATAAACATCACAATAATGTTGATTTTTAAAACTACAACTCAGAAATAAAAATCTCTAAGGTTGACATATTGATTCTATGCTGTAGTTCTTTACCATGAATTATTTTTTGACTAAGAATACAGTTGCTATCAAAAATGTATACATTGCAAAAAGAAAAACTTGTATAAATATTTTGATATTAAGTTTATTGAGACATCATGAGATTAATACCAGTGACTTTTGGTGTCTACTTACAAGAGGTGCTCAGAGTGGTGGCCACTATCCCCCCTTTATAAAACGATAAGTGTTAGACATGTTTTGGCCCACTCATTAATTGAATTTCTCATTCTCTGTCTCTCTCTGTCTCTCTGTCTCTGTCTCTGTCTCTGTCTCTCTCTTTCTCTCTCTCT
>NDGN011417544.1:0-22921 GCA_002564285.1 Tympanoctomys barrerae
AAAAAAAAAAAAAAAAAAAAAAAAAAAAAAAAAAAAAAAAAAAAAAAAAAAAAACCAAACAAAAACAACAACAGCAAAAAAACCTCCTGGCAGCCTTAAAGTTTAAGATTCTATAGACATCAAGGAAATTATGGCAGCAAATTAATTGTATAGCAAATATTTATTAAATACGTAGTATGTGCCAGATCTGAAACCATGCTTGGCAGATACATAAATGAACAAAACAAAGGTCCCTGGACTCTTTTTTTTTTTTTTTCTTTACTGAGATATATAAAGAGTCATGAGGCAATGCAAATTGAATTCTATAATATGTTCCAAAGCAAGAAATGCTCCAATAAAAGAAACTCAGAGAACCAGAGGGAGTCAGAGAGACCAGGAGTGCTGGTGTCACAGCGAACAACTTTCTGCCTTCTCCCTGAATCTTCAAGCACTGTTACTTTATTAACGTCCAGCGTTCGTGCCAGGGCAGCCCAGCACTGTATGAGCTCACTTCATCCGCATTCCAGCCACACGAGCTAGCTGTTATTCTTGTCCTTATTGCACAGATCAGGAAATGAAGATCAGAGCGATTCAGTTCAGTTCGCTAAGGTTACGTGGCTGGTACAGGATAGAGCTGGGATTTGAATCCAGGTGATCTGATCTAAAATTTCAGGTTCTTAATCCGTGCTAATTTACACCTCGATATCAATGGGAGGTGACGAATCTCCCCCGTTCCCCACTTTTTTGAATGCTCAGCGTAGTATTTCTCCTTTTGAAGACCGTTGTGTCAGAAGATAAGGATCTTTTGACAGCCAGGGGGCAGCAAACGATAGCTTTTGAACTGTGTGTCAGTAAAGGAACCGCATACAAGGGTAGCTTTTCTGTTTAATTGTACTTAATATGCCTCAAGCAAGACAATGGCTATCTTACCTGCTCTTTATTCTTTACAAGAAAATTAATTCGTGTCATGCTAATAGTAACATTTAAAACTATTGTTTTAAAGTAATAATAGATGTATTTATTGATCTCAACCTTGATTTACACATTGATATTATTTTTCCAGTTTGTCTTTATATTTTCAGATACCGGAATATGGAAGTAAAAAATATAAATATGTATGGTTATATATTGCATGGAATTTAGAATTCATGAATATAAAATATTTTGGGGCCAGGGAGATGGCTCAGTAGTAGCACAAGGGCCCTGGTTCCGAAAAATAAATTTTTTTTTTCTTTTTTAAATATATTTGGTACAGGGTCTCACTACACAGCTTGGACTCAGCGTGATCTTGTCTTCAGCCTCCCTATCGCTGGGGTTACAGGCATGCGCCACCATGCCTGGACTCAGTGGCCAGCTCAGGGGATCAAACTCTGATCCCCTGCACTTGCCTAAGCAGGCACACTTAGTCCACTGGGCTATTTCACTGGCCTAAATGTTTTTTCAAATATAAAAAAAGGAATAAGGTAGTATAGAAAAATGACCATTAACCTAAATATTATGTTAGATTTTCTAAACTGTAAAGATTTGTGGGACCTTTTAGAGCATTTCAAAGGAAAAATGCATCGAATGACACATTTGATCTGAAAGGAGTCTTAATATCAATTCATTACTTCTTATCTAACCTAATGGAAAATCAGAGGCCTAGATCTAATTTTCTTCAATCAAAATTGAAAAAGTACTGGAACTGGAACACAGGCTCGCCAACATTCTGGTGGGCACGAGTTCCAAGGTAAAGAGATTCATCATTTTTTACTTGCTGTCATAGACACTGACCCACAGTTGGGAATTGTGAGTGTCACTGTTTAAGATGAATAGGAGCGACTTGGCCAGGGCAGGTGAGGGGAGCCGAGGGGAGCATGGAGTAGAACAGGGGGTGAACTGTGGACTGCTGAGTACTGGGGGAAGCTGCAGCTCCTGCCTCGCTCTTCTTGAGTTGTATTGTCTACTGCACAGGCCGAAGAAGCCAGCGTTACCTAGCCGAGGGTCTCCAGGTACACCCCGAAGACTGCTCTACAGTGTCATGAGGCCAACACTCAGCATGCATTTCTTTTATTTAGCCACTTTTTTTTTTCTTTCATGTTTGTAAGAATAACCACAACTCTTTATAGATAGGAAACGTGCAAAATGCCAAGAAAAAAGTGGAAAGAGCATGCATCGCGCTAACCCAAGCTAACTGGGAGCTGTCCTAGCACCTAGCGATCGTTTGCTTTGGGGGCGAGAGAAAGGACAGGAGATGGAAAAGTAAACTCGGTAGAAGGAATTACAACACACGTCCTTACCGATCTTTTAAGAGAACTAATTATCACGAAGTCCTTCAGCATGGCGGCAAGGCGTTTTTCCAGCCCTCCTCCTCTATTCTTAGCTTGTGAACTCCTCCCCACGGTGGGGCTCTTCCTACTCCCCTGTGTGGCTCCCCTCAGACTCTGCTGGAAGCAAGGACCCAGTCTTTTTTGTAACAAACTCCCGGACCCTACCGTGTGCCTGGCACTGACGGAGACTGTAAGAAGGGAGTCCTTTCTTAAGGAAGCGGGAAGAAAGCTCTTCCAGCTGCTGAAGGAGAAAAAAATTTTTTGTGTGTAGCAGGCTCAGCCCACCCTAGGGCGGAGGCTGGTGTGGCATGTGGTGTCCCAGGGTCGAATCGCGGTCCCTCACTGCTTGTGGCTTGCCTGCGCTTGCCTAAACTTGCCTAAGCAGGCGCTTTAGACCTCTGAGCTATCTTGCGGGCCTCTGAGGAAGAAAGATTTTGGAAGTCAGAGGATGACAGTAGTAAAGTTAGAGGCCCTGAGCTGGCCAGGAAGGCGCTGTGAAGAAGGGCAGGACCCTGTCATGATATTGCTTAATCGCCCTTTTTGCAAAGTGAGAGAAAATAATTTGCCAGCTCTTCTGAGCTCTCAGTTAACAGCTGGTGCTGTTTTCCATCCCCTCTCCTACATCCAGCTGGGGGCCTTTGTATTGGACAGGAGCTTTCCAAATGTGCAAAGAAGCCCTTACCAAAGGAAAGGGAAAATATATATATTTAGTATAAGTTCAAGCATACTTTACAGGCCATAAACATCATAATATAGAATATAACGTATAAATGCAACAGATGTTATATTCAAGAATGTAACACATTTATATAATATACATGTACATATATTTTTATATGTATCTATGAAATAGTCAGCAATTACATGTTTCGCACATGGAGTCTTGGGTGTGCAAGGCGCCTAACTCTAGATCTTTCCGCCACCAGTTCCCTTTGCCAGGTGTCTCGAGGACTTGTTCTCCCTTCTGTGAAGATGTCACTTGGAAAGTACCTTTGGAGATTCTGCAATTCTCCTGCTTCCCATCATTGCATATCCTCTTTTCCTGCTTTATGTTTTTTATTCCTTAGCACAAAATATAGCAGCGTCCTATATATTTTTATTTCTATGTTATGTTTTCTGCCTAGATTGCAAGTTCCATGAGGACAGAGATTTTTCTCTGTTTTGTTCACAACTAAATCCCTAGAGCTTAGCGCACAGTAGGAAACAAATACATATTTAATGAATAAAGAAATAAATAGCAGCATTCAATAAACACAGCAGAAATGAATCAGAGTACATAGGCATTGGATCTGAGCCTAGAACTAGTGTCAAGGGAAATGAATGGTTCTTTTCCAACACATGTGGAAAGGCACTAGCTAAATTAATTCATATTTACCTGGATCTATTATGTTGATGACAACTAATTGTTTCGCTGGGGTTCACAATCTTACTTTTTCCTAAATAGTGTATATATAAAGATTTCCAAGCTAATTCCACATCCCGAAAGGTCTTTGTCTCCTGGATTTCCAGAGAAATGATTGTGCTTCGAAGACATCTGTTCAGCTCATCATTTTTATTTTCTCCCGTGGCTTCTACCGTTGAGCCCATTGGTACATGTTTGTTTACATAATGTGGCATATGGCATTGGTCAGCTCTGACCATAGAAACATCCTGAAGATTTGGGCTAGGACTGGGCTTCACAATGTGGCTTTTGTCGTTGGACAATTAGGCTTTTTTTCTGGTAAACAACGGACTACTGAGCATGTTGACAGGAATTTTTAATAAGGACATTCAGACTTCTCATCCTGCTGCAAAATAACAAGTTGCAAGAGATTTAGAGAATGAATGCCAAAGATGTACTTCTTTTACTTGTTAAAAGTACGCTTGGATCTGGGTGAATCTGGGGAACTTGACACTCCAAAACAGAATATGGGAAATACTGGGATTTTGCTAGAATTGGTTAAAAAAATAAGAGTAGTTTCACTTTTCGTTTATTTCACTGAAAACATTTTCAAAAAAGCCTTGTTTTTGTAAAGTTTTACAGTTCTATTTTGGAGTAAAGAAAAAAATGCAAGAAATATACTTTCATGTAAGTGATATGGCTTTGCTTCTAGAGCAATAAGACTTTATGATTCTGATCTATTTTATTGAATAAATTTCCCTTCACTGTTTTTTAGAATTTTTGGGAAAACAAGCTAGATTCAGGAGAGGTTTCAGTCAAATGATTATTGCAAAGGTGGGAAGGTTATTCAACTAGAGAGACGGCTGTGACTGTAAAAACATGGGGCATCTCGGTAGTTAAGTGCAAGGCATGTTTACAGGAAGTGTGAACAGAGTGAGAAGGGACTGGTGTGGAGAACATGAAGGAGTGGCATGCAGGACAGTGGAGGAAAGAGGAACCTAGGCAGAGTTGGGTTGATTCATGTTTCCCCTGATCAGTGGAACTAAGAGATTCAGCTAATCATTTAGGAGCCAATGATTGCAAGTTGGAGCTTCTGCTTCTGGTCTAGTCACAAGGTAAACAAGGGGCATCCATGAGTTTTATCTAAGTCTTGTAGAAAGGGTGGTTCTTTGGAGCAATCCATTTGGTGGATCACAGAAAAGTATGTGAGAGAGAGAGAGAGACAGACAGAGACAGACAGAGAGAGACAGAGACAGAGACAGAGAGACAGAGATTTAATCTTTTATGTCTTCTGGCATGAGGTTCAGGTAAAAGTCAGCCTCACTAGCTTCTAAACTGAGAATGGAAAAAAAAAATAAATAAACTGAGAATGGATTTAGAACATTCTCTGGCTTTGTTCTCTTTTCCTTATCAAAGACTTAAAGCAAAACCAATCTGATTGGTTTTAATGGTGTCATTCAAAATACCTTCTCCAGGGTGTTTTGGAAAAAAAGGAGAATGCTGTATATATGAAGTAGTTCATGAAAATGAAGAAGTAAAACTAAATATGTGTAGACATATTAAATATGTTTAATAGAGACAAAGTACATTTTAGGGATATTAGGGGTGCAATTGTAGCTGCACTTAAAGAGACATTGCACATTTAATTATAAATAAGTTTAGGCAAAAATAAATCTTTAGATCATTGATTGAGATAGTTAGGCCATTTACCATAAAGGTAAATACCCAGCCTATCCTAAATACTTGCTTTATAGAAAAATTGATGCCTATATACTGATCTTCTAGGAAATTTCATTCTATAATGAACAAAATGTCATAGCAGAAAGTTACATAAGAAATAATTAAGAGCTAGGTATGTCATTTTATTGTATTGTTACAAAAGACCATAAAATATGAATATACATTAAATTGATTTATCCTTAGAAACATACTGTTGTACACACACCAGCTTACAGATAACTGTCTGTTTTAGTTCTTTTTCAGCTATGTGTTGGTATTGAATTCTGATTTTACCTTAAAATAGCTCATAATGAGGAAAATGTGTAATTTTGTTAAGGCCTCTGAAATTCTAAATTTCTAAAACAAAAACAGAATGGAAGTGGGGAAATTTGGAGTGCTAAGGAGGTATGGCTACCTTGACTGAGAATTTAATTTTGCTTTGACCAATCTGTGAGCAGACATAGCATCCCTCCTGGGTTTTGTCTTTCACAGGCTGCGTGATCCCAAAGTCACCCTAATTTCTAGTTTCAGCTTTCTCACCTATTAATGTGGACTAGATAGACTGTATGGATCAGCCTAGCTTTAAGTGTTTATTGTATTTACTTAAAGTTCCAAGTTTCTTGATTTATGTAGTAATTAAAAGACACTGAATCAACATCAACTGACACAAAGGCTGCAATTTGCATACACATAAACATCTTTCTGCATTTGTAGGTTTCCAGATGAGAAGGATTTATAAGAGGTCTAATGATGGAGGAAGATAGGTCAAAAAGAACAGAAAGATATAAAGTAAACGGTTCAGCAGAAATAATTCCTCTGAAAAGAGCTAAGTGCTCAGGGACACAATAATTCTTACTGGTGACACTTCCCCTGGTATCCTGCTTCCGTTCTTTGCCTGTTGCCTCCGTTATGAATTTGCTATTTATGCTGCATAACTCCCCTTTCTCTGTTTTTCTTCTCCTCCTCCTCTGTCTCAGAAGGGTTCTCAGCCTCTTACCTGCAATTCCCATTCTAGTTTCCCGTCTTACACTTTCCCAGGGCTTTTTGCATTCAGCGGGGCACAGCTGGCACTGCTATTTCATTTCCAGACAGTAGATGCTGCTGGTTTGCTATTATAAAGGTCTTCCTTTATAACAGTTCCTAGGATTTATCAGAGTTCCTAGGATTCATATATCAAATGCTATGCTGAGCCACCTTAGAAATGTGTGATTTTTACTTGTTTGTAATCACGTCTTCTAGGCAGCAATTTCACAAATTTATGTAAAATATAAAACAGTGCTTCCTTATCTTAGGTATTTCTAGAAAAGAGTTATTTTCTGATTTTGATATCATTCATGGGGAAAGCTAGCCTCCAGTGTAGGAAATCTTCATTAAATCATGCCACCCTCCATGTGGTATTGAACGGCTGTCTTTGGAAAAGGAAATTAAAAAAAAAAACTCGGATAATGGGCAATATCTTCCAGCTAAACTTTTGCAGCTCTTGTACCAACAGACTTTTAAAAGAAACTTTTCAAATTGCATCACCCATTTGATTTTTATGCCTCTGTATATTTCCAATTCTCCTTAAGCCAGAAGACACCCTTTAATCTTAAAGGATGCAATTGAAAATCAGTTTTCTGGAAACAGTTTGCCTTTTCTCTTTAATGCTGTGCCAACAAGCCAAAGGGCATGTTATACAGCAGACATACACATCTCCATGACAGACAAACAAATCACACTGCCATCGAGACTATCTGCCTTAGTGCTGCAAAAATTTTAAAGATGCCTTCATGGGAGATGTTTCACGGATTTTTCACAGGCAATAAAATTATGGAGAATTTAAGGGAACCATCTTATCATTAATAAGTTCATATTTTTGTGACCCTAAGGACTGACATTCTCAACACACGATTCCCTTTATTTCACTAAATGTAAATTTTAAAGGGAAGTTCTATTGTTTTATGGGGGGTGAGGTAGGTAAGTATGGTATTTGCCCCAATACCACTTGAATCTAAAATCCTAAAGATGTGAATTGAAGTAAAGAGAGCTTTAACCTTCTTTTGAAAGTCTTTAAAATGTTTCTTAGAAATACCTTTGAGAAGAATCAATTAGCTCTTGAGGCTCCTATTAAGAGCATAACCTACATGTATTTTAAAAGAAAATTTTTAATGAGTTCTATGATTAGCACTGAGGATGTTAAAGATCTCTTATATATTGTCAGATCTATGGATGTTGTACAGGTTCTAATCTAGAAATGGGCTCTGACATCCCTCCCACCTGGGGGTCTGGGCATTTATATTTCCTTCTTATTCTCCAATTACCTGAACGCCTTGGCACTGAACAGAGCGCCTCCCAACTTAATGGTAGATTTGCATACCTGTCAATCCTAGATTTATGGCTTCATGTGGGAAGGAGCTGTGTCAGTCACACGTGCCCTGCAGATCTTTCAGAACTAGCAAAAACTGTCCATCTGAGGCAAAATACTAGTGTTTACCTCACAATCTCACACCTCAGGAATCTCATTCTTGAGATTATGCAGGTTTTTTGCCCTGAATGAAGTTAAAAAATTTGAAATAACAACACAAATTTCTGAATTTCATTCTAAACTCTGCTATATTATTGTCTGGCATGGCCACAGCTAACCCCTTGACTCAGGTTTCAGACTTAGTAAGTGTGAAATCATCTTTCCAAGCCAGGATACACAAAACAGCAGTTGCAACAATATCTTTCTACAACACTTTAGAGAGAACATCACAAACACATTGCCAACACTATTAATTTTCAAGAAGAAAACACATGAAGCAAATCTTCCTGTAGAACTAATACTGCATGTCTTGAAAATTACTCTGACTAGCAATAACATAGCTATTATGTTCAAGTCATCAAGATTCTTGTTAGTTCATTCTTTATATTATAACTGAGTCTCCTTAAAGAAACCAGATATCTTTAAAAGCTGGAGTTCTAAGGATTTAGAACATTTTCTTGGAGCCTGATGCAGTTCCTATCTAGGAATGAGGCAGCAAAAGTGAAGGCTGGAGGTAATATTTTCTTCTTCTGTCTCTTTCATGCTTCTCATTGTTTCGCTTAGATGTTCTGTCTTCAGTTTTAACATCCCAGACAAAAACCAATCTTTTCTCTTCCAAAATATGGCATTTTTAATCTCCTTTTCATGTTTCTTTCTTCAGACTGAGACATCAGTGGCACTTGAAGTCTTTGCTCTTCTTTGTTCCTCTTTTAAATCTTTTGGTTGCTAAATTCTTTCTCTAAAATGTTTGGTTTTTGAGGTCATCAAAATATATGTTCTGACTCTCCCTCTCTTCCATTGAGCTGAACAGGCTCACTTCAAGTACATCTATCTACAACACTGATTTTCATCTTTTTTCTTGCCTGGGACTTAGAGGATAGAGTTAGACCCTGTTGCTAGTGAGGACAAATACACTCTGTGGTAAGTCATGATCCTGACTATGATGACAGTGCCCCTTGGGCACCACATCACTTGACCCTCCCACCACTTTCAGTGCCCATTCTACCTCTTGGCCTTTTTCATGCCATCTCTGACCCAGTTTTCTGTTTTTGTTGAACATCACTGCATTCTTTATTCCATCATAATGCAAATCCCAAATGGTGCACTGAGTCACCAAAGCACCTTTATGGTCTTTGTTTCTGTGAGAAAGTCTTTTATTTATTTTATTTTTATTTTTATTTTTATTTTTTTTTTCTGTTCCAAATGACTTCAGGGCAGGTTTGCCTGGCCTGAGTTGTGGGGGTCAAACCACAGCAACCTGAGCCTGACTGCTTTATTGAAACAGCCACTTAAAGAACTGAGCTAAGGGGAAGGCCCCCAAGTCTTTTTTTTTTACATGTATTTTTTACTTTTTATTAATTTTATTGAGAAAAAATAGTAATGAGACAGTTTTAAAACCAATTAGTAGGACAGTTTCAATAATTAATACATTGCATATTGTTGTCTTCATAGTGGTTATTCCTAGTACATGATGCAGACATGATATACTATCCAAACACTATTAGTACAAATCTTTCTTCTCATTGAATTAGGCAAAAGTAGATGTATATCTATCCTAACTATTTTGTATATACAGATACAAAATGGTCCTTCATGATGACAAAGCCAACCCTACACAGACTATTAATATATTTAGTACAGGGTCTACAGCATCTCACTATGTAGATTGGCCTCTTAGCGATTCTCCTGTGTTTAGTCTCCCAAGCACTGGGATTACAGGTGCCTACCACCACGCCCAGTCGTGTGAGAAGGACTTTGTTGGCACCTCCAATGTACATTCTGTAACTTGCCTTGTGTTGTTACTTTGGCTCCATGTGGCCAACTAGTGTGTTTCTAAGGATGTTTTAAACTTTGAAGGCTGAGGAGAATATTAGTTATTTTTTCCCAAGTCACCCATCATGTGTTTGTTGTTGATGACATTTGTTGCTTCCTGAGGATTCCTATGACCACTACTTCCAGGGCTGTGTACATGCAAGGACACAATGGTTTTCTGTTTGGAGACTTCTCCTCTCTTCAGAGAGGACTGGCATGTCACCTGACACATTGCTTTTGCTGATTGCCTTTTCTTAACAGCTTGGCTGATTAGCTTTTCTTAATAGCTTTATTGAGAATGGAATTTATGGACCATAAAATTCACCTATTTTAAGTGCAAATCAATGAAATTCAGTCTACTTATAGCTGTATAACTTCAACCACAATCTAATTTTCTAATATTTTTATCATCTCCCAAAGTAGCTCTACGCCCATCTTGCACCACCCCATATTATCTGGCATTTAACACACCAATATTTTAAAACAATGGATGCTTAGAACATTACCATGCAATAGCATGACTATTGGTGACATAAGAATGCAATTTTTTTTTTCAGAACCGGGGATTGAACTCAGGCCCTTGTGCTTGTAAGGGAAGTGCTTATTCTACTGAGCCATCTCCCTGGCTCCAGGACACAATTTTGATGGCTATTTTAATCTATTATATATTCTCCCACAACTCACTAATAGTTGAAGCAACTTCATTGGGCACTGTATCAAACTCTAATGTATGAGAAAGTTTGCTTCTTATGCAATTGTAGATTAAAAAAAAAACCCAAATTTTGTCAGCAGGACAACTGATTCAACATCTTGATTGAGATGAATCCATTTAATTTTTACAACATCAGCAGGGTAATTATTTGATGAAAACATTTTTACTCAAGGTTACCAAGTAATCTGTGTGGATATAGTCTTATATCTTCCTTGATTAGTTTATGAGTCAGTGGCCAGGAAATAGGACCTATTGTAATGAAGAACTTGAAGGGAACATCACTTTGGCATCTGCCTGTATGTATAGCTCCAAAGCCCCAGGTTCTAAAAAATTGATATTGGTAATTTAAATCATTTTATCAGACAAATGGGCTCAGTTTAACAAGTAGGATTTTGACTTGTGGATGGCACATCAGGAATTGTAGCTAATGTCAGTAAGTTACATACTTTTGACTACTTCCATCATTGTTAAACTGTTAAAGGTTTACATTTTGGTATTTGTTCCTTTTTTCTTACTTCTTCATAATCTTGTAAACAGCCTATTCATTAACTTCTAAATCTTGCTTGAATTTGCCCATGAGATCTAGGTCATTGCTAAGCTCAAGCCCTGCGCCCCCCTTTTTCTTGTGGCTGGCTTAGCCCACCATGGGGGCATGGCTGGCATGGCGTGTAGTGCCAGGGATACTTAGTAGGCACTTTAGGCTGTTGAGCTGTCTCACTGGCCCCTCAAGCCCTTGTTTCTTCCTTAAATTTTTCAGTACAATCCTGCACTTTTATCTTTACTCTTGTGCACCTTCCCCACTAATTCCAATCCCAAATCTACCAGCACACCATAGCCAGTATGTTCCCTTGGAACCAAACCCACCTAAGTCTTTCCCACTCAATGTGTCTCTCCTAGCAGGAAAATATGGTCATGCTTCTTAGCACGACAGATGTGGCCCTTGGGTAGCCTGCTACTGGCACCTAGGATTCACATTTAGTGGTACTGAGCTCTAAAGCTGTTGTCTTCTCCAATTAGGCCACACCTTCTGGTCAGGCAATTTCTGGGAGAATGGGCCACAGAGTAATTGTGAGTAAGGAGACAGAGAATGAGCAAGCCACTACTGGGCTCCTGTTGGAAAGGGAAAGAAGTAATAGTAGACCTTGACCAAGGGGTGTGTGTGGGGTCCCTGGTGCAGAGAGGCAAGCCTCTAGAAACTGTGATGAAGGAGCATAAGGGCCTTTCCTCAGCAGGAGCATCTTTAGACAAAGGAACAGAACAGCAGTCAATAGTGTCTCAGACCGACCACAGACTGCTGCTTGGCAGGAACTAAATGACTTTTAATTTTGGGGAAAGATCATGAAGAACTGAAACACTCACTATTCAGTGATTTGGAAGTGTTTATGCTTCTGTAAATGTTGGATAATTAATTTCCAAAGAACTCTGCCTTAAGAAAGTCTGTAAATATGTTAATGAAACCATTTTACCCCCAGCATTTATAATTAATTTTTTTTCATTGGAAGATTTTGTTATGTACTTTTTACTAACAGTACTTAAAATTACAACTTCTAAACACAAAATATATAAAAAGAAAACATTTATAGGAAAGAAAAGCCGCAAAAAGAATACAGAAAAGAGAGGTAAGGATCTGGCAAAAGGCGAGTGGTCAGGCCCCAAGTTTGCAAGCAGCTCATTCTGAGGAAAGTTTTGATTCTTACAGCTGTTGACATGAACTAGGAAAACTCTACATGGAAAGTACCCCCTTAAAGGACCCTCCTCCACATAGATAGCAGTGAAAAATTAAAGTACATGTGTAATTAAAGTCAAGGAAATTAAAGAAAAATATATGCAGGTTGCCAAGGAAATAAAGAAAAATGGTAAGAAATAACAGAGCTGAGGTTGATCGCCAGATAGTTTTCTTTGTAAACATCAGAACTTTTTGATTCTGGTTTGTTTGTTTGTTTTTTTGGCAGAACCAGGGATTGAACTCAGGCCCCTGCACTTGCCAGACTAGCACTTATTCCACTGAGCCATCTCCTGGCCTCTGCAAACATCAGAACTTTTTGAAGAAATAGATTTTCTTTTCAAAATATTTTGGAGGTTTAAATTATATATGCCACTTACTATTTTCAAGAAAATTCATTATGCTTAATTTTAGCTTCAATATTTAAAAGACCTACAATCAGGAATTTTTTTTAGCCTTTGTGATTTTTTTTTTTTTTTTTTTTTTTTTTTTTTAGGTTTTGTCCTCCTCTGTTTTCTGTTACTTATAACACAACATGACAGACTTGGTAAAGAGAAAAAAGGTTTGTTTTGGCTCACAATACTAGCCCAAGATCAAGAATCTGAATCTGAGGGCCTTCTCAGTGGTAGAGTCCTAAAGTGGCATAGGGCATCACATGGCGAGAGACAAGGAGTAGTGTGTGTGTGTGTGTGTGCATTTGTGCCACCATCACCAGCCTTACAAACCACCATTATTTGATAATGGAAGCTCCTCTCTGATGATTTTATTTAATCCTGGTCACTTTACCTGGCCCTACCCCTAAGCACCATGGCAGGATTATGTTTCCAGTTTTTTAATAATTCACAGTGGGACAAACATGACTTTTAGACAGAAAAAAAGTATTAATATTATAGGAAGTCTCATTTTCTCATCATCTGATGAAATTACTGAGCCAGAAATGGAAAAATATGGATTTGTTCCAAAGGATTTAAGCATTGATTTATAATTTGGTTAGCATGTAGGGATGAAGAAATAGTGTATAATTTTGTCTGTAAACTTAGAGCATACTTAATTAATATGTTTTAAAATTAATATGAAAGAAAATTTATTTAATTTGAAATTAACATTCTTCCCTCATGGGCAGTTGGATGTGTGTTTGGATCACTGCCAGGCGTGGGAGTATATTAGAGACCCTTCCCAAGGTGCCAGTTATTGGAGAACCCTGTGGAACAATAATGGGAACTAGACTACAATGGGCAAGGAAGATCAAGACATTCTTGCATGGACAAGGACAAGGGCAAAGACAAGAGTTTCCCCAGGTGCCTTGTTATGGCACTTGTCCCTACAAGTGCCTACACACCTGAGTATGGACTGAAACCTCCACAAACAGTGAGCTAAATAAACTTTTCCTTCCTTAATTTTGGCAGTCAGGTACTTTGTCCAGGCAGTGAGAGAAAAGTAACCGAGACCACTCCTTGTACCATATTCTGTCTTGATTACTTTTCTCTTATTGCTGGGACAAAATACCCAACACCCAAAATTAAGAAAGGAAAGGTTCATTTATTTCACAGTTAGTGGAGGTGTCAGTCCGTACTTAGCTGGGTCCAAGATAGAGTGGAATGTGGCAAAGGTTCATGGTGGCAGAAAACAGTAAAATGGCAAGAGAAAAATGGCAGAAGCAGTGGCAGCAATGGCTACAGACAGAAAGTCTCTTTCCCTTACTTAAATTTCATTCAGGCTATCTGCCCCAGGCTGTGTGTAGCACTCATACCCATAACCCCAGTGGATCATGAGTTAATCACTACCTCTAGAAGTCTGCCCCATGACTCATATGAGGCTTTGGTGGGACAACTAGACACAAACCATAACATGAATTATTTTCTTTAGCAGTCTTATCTTGCCCTGTGAGGCCTCAGCAGTCATTAGCTCTAGGGCTTCCAGCTGTGACCAGAAAAGAATGGGAGTTTCTGTGTTCTAATCTGGTCCAAATGGGCAGAACCAGGAGCGCCTAGGACCGGTACTTTGTCAGTTTCCAATTCATGGTCCCCAAAAGGAGTGGGCACCCTGGTTCTGTGCCATGTCTCCCATGCCATGAATGCCCTTGTGGCCACTGCTTGAAGTGAGAGGAAGTGCTTCAGTGACTTCTCCCTCATGCTGGTGGGGCTGTCAGTGTGAAAGCCCATTTCTGAACAATAGAGCTCACTCTACAAGCCTAGGGAATTGCATTGCTCAGCCAGTGCCACCATTATCAATAATGCAAGGTCCACATAGTGGGCACCTATACCCAGTCAGCTGCAGTGCTAGAGTACCCCCACACCAGTGTGCCCACCAGAGGTGGTAGGTTTCTGACCCTGTCATATACAAATGCCCACAGCCATTAACTATAGTCAGTGGAGCTCCAGGGAGATTACACTGCAGAGCCCAGCTGGAGTCAAAGCTAACATTGCATAACCACCTCATAAAAGTGATAGAGAGAACAGACAGATCCAGTAAAGGCATAAAGCTCAATGAAGGCTCATCAGAACTATGACAAATATGCTCATTTGTTGCCTCCAAAAGAACATAGTAACTCTAACAACAGATCCCAAAGTAAGCAATGTGGATGAAATGCCCCATAAGAACTTAACAGAATCACTGCAAGAAAAGCTCCTCAAGATAATAGAATATATACAGTTGAACAAAATTAGGAAAAGAATATATGATGTTAATGAAAAAATTCAGCAATGAAGTAGAGATTTTGAAAAAGAACCAAATACAGATCTTGGAAATGAGCTCAGTAAATCAAAAACCCTCAACACAGATTAGATTAAGCAGAGGAAAGAAAGCTAAACTTCAGGTATTTTGAAACATCCTGTTCAGATTGTTTAAAAAAAAAAAAAAGCAAGAGAGAATGAAGGCAGCCTCTGAGATCTTTGGGAGATTACAAAGTGAAAAAAAAAAACCAAAAAACTTGTTTCTTGAGGTTCCTAAAGGTGAAGTAAAGAGAGAGGTGTAGAAGAACTATTCAGTGAACTAAGAGTGAACATTTTCCTAATCTTAGGAATGATAAGATACTGAGCTATAGGAAACTCATAGAACCCCAAATAGAAAAATAGAAGACCCCAGAAAAGATCTTCAGCATGGCATGTCACAGTCACACTGTCAAAAGAATGAGACAAAGAGAATTCCAAAAATTGCCAAAGAAAAAGCACTGAGTCCATTTAAGTGCGCCCTGATTAGACTACAGCACATTTCTCAGCTGTATTAATTAGATATCTCAATTGCTGTGGAAAAATACTGGAGACAAATAACTTAGAAAGAGGAATGCTTTATTTTTTGATGTCATTATGAATTTATTATTAACATAATTGTTAAAGTACATAAATACAGTGGCAGCACAAATGCACAGCTCAGAGACTGGTCACCAAGACACAGGTTGATACAAACATTCTAACTATGTGTCCTGTAAGTGTGATGAGGATTAAATATTGGGCAAGAGTGACAGAGCCACACACTCGAGGGCTCAGGGGGCTCCGCAACCAGCAGCTCCAGGATGCATGTGGTGCAGTATCTAGAGGCTGCCTGGCACCCCCCTCTGGCTGGGGACCATGGCTATTTACAAAGGGCTTGTGTGTAGGGCTGCTGCCACCCCCGCCGGTTCACCAAGAGGGAAAGCCCAACCCTGATGATGGAGAAGGCACTCAAAACCATGGACATCTCAACCTAAGCTCCTAATGTACACAGACACACAGCCCTTCTGCTCAAGGCCCTACACCCCCAAATGCGTGCAGAGTAGCCAGCTCAGGATTCAGGAGAAATGCCTTATTTTGATGTGTAATACCTATGAATAAAACAAAATCTAAGAATACATTTAACCAAGGAAGTGAAGGAGTTCCACAAAGAAAATGCGAAACTGATGAAAAAACAAAAAGTGAAGAAACATATACCCCCCACACACACCCACCACACAAACACATATGAAAAGGCCTCCCATGTACAAAGAACTCAAATATCCAAGCAATCTTGAGCAAAAAGAACGAAGCTGGAGGTATCACACTACCTGACTTCAAAATATACTACAAAGCCATAGCAGTCAAACAACATGGTGTTGACATAAGGACAGACATACAGACTAACGGGACAAAATAGAATGTCTAAAAATAACCTTACATATTTCCAACTGAGTCTTGACAGGGACACAAAAAAGCACATGCCAGAGAAAGGATAGCTTCTTCAAGTTGGGTATTCACATGTAGAAAACTCGCTCCTACCTCATCCTGTACAAAAATCAGTTCAAAATGAACAAAACACTTAGGCGTAAAAATTGACACTAAGAAATTACTAGAAGAAAACAGCAGGAACACTCCAACACATAGGAATAGGCAGCACTATTTTTCATTAGGCCCCCAAAGCATTGGAAATAAAACAGAAAAATAATTATATCAAACTAAGAAGCTTTTGCACATTCAAGGAACCAAAGGAACTGAAGCGATAACCTGCAGAATGGGAAAAACATTTTTTTGTAAACTATTAATATGACAAGGGGTTAATATTCCAAATCCACAAGAGAATTTAAAAACTCTGCAATAGAACATAAATAATGGAATTAAAAATGGGCAAAAGGATAGGAACAGGTACCTCTCAAAAGAAGAATTTCCAGTGGGCAGCTAATTTATGAAAAATACTAACTAAGTTGTTATAAATGCAAGTAAAATTATAACAATGTATCATTTCACTCCAGTGATATGGATGATACAAAAAAGCTACAGAAAACAAATGTAAAAATAACAAATTTTGGTGACAATGTAGCAAAAAGAGAATGCATTGTTGGTGGGAGAGCAAACCAGTACAACCATTATGGAGGACAGCATAAAGGTTCTTCAACAAATCAAAAATAGATAGCTTAAGGGTCAAGGATATAGCTCAGTGGGCTAGCATATCAAACAGACACTTGCATATCTGATGGTTGCTGCACTAATTCATAACAGTTAGGTTGCAGAATCAACTTAGATGCCCAGCAGCAGATGAATGGATAAAGTGTGCTACATATATGCAATGGAATATTATTCATCCATAAAAAGATTGTATTATCATTTGCACCAAAATGGACAGAACTGGAGGAAATTATGTTAAGTGAAGTAAGTCACATTCAGGAAGACAAGATTTTCATGCTGTCTGTTATATGTGAATGTTAAAAGTTGGTTGGAATGTATAACAGTGACTGCTAAAGGTTGGGAAGAGGCGAGATGAGGAAGATAGTGGGAGACTGCATCACAGATACCCAAACAGAAAGGGGGAGAAGAGGTAACAGCTTCTTAGGGAGAACTAATAAATTCTAGTGTTCTACAGAACAGTGGGAAGGCTGTAGTTCACAATGGCAATGTTCTCTATACGACATTGTATGTAATGTTGTATATTTTAGAAATAAGTAGAAGAGAGCTCAGAGGTTCTCATTTTGACCACTATCCATTGTGTACATGTATTAAAATGTCACATTATCCTCCTTAAATTTAAAACTTTTAAGGAGATGGGAACATTAGCTGCCCTGACTTGATCACTACACCCCGGATAATATATTTGGGCTAGCTAGGGTATTGAATTATTATACAGTATCTTATCTATCTGTACAATTAATAATTTAAAGACTGAAATTATATTTAGATAATTTGTGAAAGTTATTGAATGACTTATTCTATAATGAAATTTCTCACCCCTTCCCCTTGGTGTAGTGCAGTAAAAGTTTCTGGTAGCTGAGTGTCTTCCAATATGAAGACAGCTTTGAATGAACCTTGAAGCTGAAAACCTGGTGAGCATATTGATAAATTGTGCCTTATCATTGACTTTTTCTGATGAGTTACAATTTAAACTAACTTAAATTTCATATATATATATATATATATTATAAGTTAGACTGAGCCACATGTTCTTGCCTTTGGTTGTAAGTTGATATAAAATAGTACCTTTAAAGTTGTTTATAACAAGGGACACAACATTTGAAAATTTGACTCAGGAAAATCCAATAATGGAGAGAATGAACTTCCTTTGACCTAGGATAAATGAAAAGTGATTTCAACCAAAAATAACATTTCTCCCCGCAGAGCAGGAAGGTGACATGTGAAGATACCTCTGCAGTATCCAGACGTGTGATTTCGAGAAGCTGCCAGATGTTCTGTGTGCTCCAGGAGACCTCACAGAATCGGGTAGGAAGCACGGAATGTGCTGCGGAGGCACACCCCAGGAGGGGCGCGGGCCATAAGGAAACGCTGCAGCATAAATCAGCACAGGGCAGCTGCCACAGGCGCCATGAGGCTCAAGCCCCGGCTTGCGTTGTTTACCCAACATAAAGGAGGCAAAACTAGTTGGAGTGTAGGGCAGCAGGCGAAAAACTTAGTCCTAGTCCCTCCCCTGAGGTCGTAGAGAAAGCATGTAAAGGAACAGTTCAGAGTGAGCAGAATTCGCATCAACTTAAATTTCAGGCCTTGGGATGGTGAGATAGTTTAGTGGACCAAAGCGCCCGATTAGGCAACTTTAGGCAAGTGCAGGGATCCCTGCACCACATGCTGTGCCAGCCTCACCCCAGGGCGGGCTGAGCAGGCCACAGAGTCCAGGTGTAGTGGTGCACATCTGTAATCCCAGCGCGGGGGAGGCTGAAACAGGAGGATCACTATGAGTCCAAGCTGTGTCATGAGACCCTATAATAACCTAATACATTTAAAAAAAAAAATCAGGCCTTGTTGTAATGATTGCCAATGCTTGGGCTTACCTGCTACACGGGGCTTCCTTATTAGGGCTCATTCACATGTAGGCTCAATTATTCACTCCTCCATCCCACTCTTCCTCCCTCCCTCCCTCTCCCCATTGTTTTCTCCTTCCCATCTTCCCTCCCTCTCCCCCTCCTTCTTTCCGTCTTTCCTTTCTTGAGCCAACAAATGATACTGCATTATCATTTTGCTAGGAGCTGATGAGGAAACACGGATCTAGCCCACAGGGGGTCTATGAATGGGAGTCCACATCGAGGGCTTGTGAAATTCAGGCTGTTGGGAATACAGTCAGGAAATCAGTAAATGAATGTAACTAATAATCACTTACACATTATAGCGACTGCTGCGGAGGAAACACGGGGACCCAGTGTGAGATCTCAGTGTGGAAGAGAGAAACACTTAGGGTAGCCGGGGCAGCTTCTGTGAGGACGAAGCATCCCAACCCAGGGGGAGCAGAGCTCGGCGGGAGGCTGAGTCCCTCCAGGCCAAAGGGCTTGGTGTTCTCCAGGCCCAGCTGGAGCTTTCGGGAGCAGGGAGAGTGGCAGACTCCAGCAGGACAGATAGGTGCATGTTAGCTGGTGGGGCCTTTAAGGCGCAGTAGCGAGCAAGGCTTCTTTTGAAATGACCTGGGAAGCCATTTAGGGCACTCTGGCAGGCAGGTGAGGAGGATAAGATAACTTAGGTTCTGAGAGAAAGCTGGCGCTGCTGGGTGAGGAGCAGGTGGAGGTGGGCAAGAGAAAAGGAAGGAGAGGGGAAAAGAGGTTTCTGCGCTGGTCTGGATCAAAAGACAGTGGTTCGTGTGCAGTGGTGATGGGGTGCGAAAGCAGGTAGGGTAGGCTGGGCGGATGGGGACCCAGGCATTCACAGCGCCCCTCTGCGCTCTGCTGTCTCCACCTCTGCCGAAGCCTCTGCTTTAGGAGCACAGTTGAAAGGCCGCTGATCTGCAGAGGGTAAAAAGAATTTTTGACTGCATATTTCAGACATGTAACAAAGATTTGGCTGCGCAGCCCATACTACCTCGTAGTTGGGCCCGTTGTTCCTCAAATGAAGATTCTAGTTTATCATATTCAAAAGTTACAAGACAGCTTTTATGATGGAAGTGTATTTATCGAGGTGTATAAAAACTGTTTGCCACATGTTTTATTTAACGTGTACTGTGGAGGAAATAATTTCAAAACCCTTGACTTTCAATTTCATGATTGACATCTCGTGATGGAAAGGCGAGATTGAGGGGACAGCGTAAACAAGGGAAAAGGCCATCGGGAGAAAGAAAGAGCAAGACAGAGAGAGGCGATGATTTAATGGCACACAAATGAAACTAAATCGCGTTGCTGGGCTTGTTCTCAGTTTTTAAAAACTATACCCCTTCTTTGAGTGAACAATATTTGGAAGGTTAAGATGGTGGTTGTGTGCTTTTCAGGCCTCAGGCAGGGCGTGCTTCTGTATTTAATTTTGCTGCCGTAACACATGCCCTGATGGAGCACGGGCTTGATTATTGTAATTCTCTTTTAGTAGGACTTCCAGCAGGGCTTTTCTGTCACTTGCTGCTCATGCAGAATGCAGCAGCACATCTGCTGGCTGATTGGAGAATGGGCAATCATATTACCCCATCCTGTATAATTTGATATGTGTGGGTCACCGAGGACCCTGCAATGTTTCTTTGTTTCTCTCCCTCCCTCCCTCCCTCCCACCCTCTCTCTTTCTCTCTCTTTTTTTTTAAAGGATGAAAATTGCATTTCTCTGTATCCACGCCTATCTATCTTTCACAATCGTTTATTTTTTCTTAGGAAGAATTGTGTGGCATTTTATCTGCTCTCAAGTCACATGTCATTTAGGCTAAAGATATCCGTGCTGTTTGAAACCTGAATGACAAGGAGAGCTAGAGGGAGAGCGGGAAGGTTGGGGGGAGAGACAGAGGAAGGGAGGGAAGGAGAGAGGGAGAGGGGGGAGGGGAGAGAGAGAGAGAGAGAGAGAGAGAGAGAGAGAGAGACTGTTTTAATGGTGTTAATTTTACTCAATCAGTCTTTAATCCCATGGAAAAATGAAGAACTCCCTTGGACCCTGCCCTCTCCACCCTGCCTTATCTTGTTCTGTTTTGTTCCTCCCCTTTCCATCCTGTGGCTCATGATTCCTCAGCCTGGTGACCATCTATAAAGCTGAGCTGACTGCTCCTCACATTGCAGCTTTGCCTCTGATTGGTCACAGACCTTTGACCCGCATGGTCAGTGAACCTTGAAAAAGCTGTGGATGTGGAGGGAGAGGCGTGAGGATCTATGACCTTGTGGAGTCCCCCCCCACCCAGACTGGAGAGCTGGCTCAGAGGGGGATGTTGTGCCCCTCTCAGCTCTCAGGGGTTCATGGTGCTTCTGGCCTAAAGAGACTATTCCCAGGGGCTTTACTATTGACCATTTAAACATTATAACTACTCTGTCTCTATGGGCTCTGATAACATGTATTCCATTTATTCTTTTGATATTTTTAGTCACTACATGCCATGCTAGTTTAAGTTTTCAGAAGACAAGAATAAACTTTAAGAGGGAAAATGAACCCATATGGGACTTGTACTTTTCATTGTTAGATATTGATGCAATTTGCTTAAGGCAATGACTGAGGCCTTTAAAGTATGGTTTACAAGTAGGCTGGGGTGAGAACCTTGTCTCTGAGCCTCGGGTCACTGCTCAGTTGTCATTAGCTCCTCTGTAGGTGGGTGACTTTACATCTCCGATTCATCAAGGTTTTTTTGTTGTTGTTGTTTTTGTTTTTGTTTTTGCAATACTGGAGATTGAACTCAGGGCCTTGTGCTTGCCGGGCAGGTACTTATTCTACTGAGCTATCTCCCTCACTCATCAGTTTTTGTGAAGGTTCTTCCCATACCCTTCCCTGCCTCTTTCAAGGTTAGTCTTGAATTTCATGTACTGTGGAAAGCCTTCCTGACTAATCAAGCTGCCGTTGACTAATCATGCTTTATTATTAGTTAAGTATATATTCTTATATTTTTAACTTGTTGGGTAGTTTCTAAATTCTTTGAGAATAAAACACAGAGCTTGTGAATTTAAGCTGTACATGAGCCACACTTCACAGATATTTGTCCATTGATAATTTGAGTGGCTTTCTGTTCTTCTAAATTGAATAGCCTGCTTAGGCAGATGCAGGGACTGGGGTTCGATCTCTGGAGTGCTGTGCTGGCCCCACCCCTGGGCAGAGCTGAGGTGGGAATTGAGACTGGGTGTGGTGATGTGCGCTTGTAATCCCAGCACTTGGGAGGCTGAAAACAGGAGGATCACTAGAAGTTGATCTGTGCAGTGAGACCCTATAGGTCCTGTACTAAATACATCTAAAAATTAAAAATAAATAAATAGAGTAGCTTCTCTAACAATATTTTTTGAAAGTCCTACATAAACTGCTGTGTAACACCTATGGGCATTCTTGAAGGGACTTAGCACATCTCTTGGAGACTGGAACAATATATAATTGGAGAATTCACTTGCCTCAGAAGAAGACAGCAGAAATCAAGAAGTCATGGGGAAATTTTTTCTTGGAGGATTTTTCTCAAATACAAAACAAGAATTATCTCATATGATCCTTAAAATCATTCTAGTAGCTAAGAATAATTATGATCCTTCTTTAATAAATGAGGAAACTAAAGTTTGGAGATATTAATGTTGTCAAGATCACTTTAAGGCCACAGCACTGTTATCTCAGTATGTTAAAAAAAAAAAAAAAAAAAAAAAGAAAAGAGAATCCTGACTCCAGTTCTGATCACGCCTATACTGGAACACCCATGCTGGCATGTGTGTCTACATCCATGCCCTTCTACATATGTATGCATTTCATATGTAGCTATTATGTGATCAACTGGATAGAAAGTACTCATTAATTTTTGATGCATTTCATTCTACCTGTGGAACATGTTTTTTTCAATAATTTTATTGAGAAACAAATAGCAATGACAGTTTCAAATCTGATTAGTAGGACAGTTTCAATAATTAATACATTGCATATTGCCTTAGTGGTTATTCATTGTACAAGATGCAGACATGATATCTTGTTTACAAATACTATTA